>VDFB02292290.1:76544-114718 GCA_007258455.2 Sequoia sempervirens
CCCTCCATCTCTCCCTCCCTCCATCCATCCATTTCTACCCTAATCCCTCAACTGTATACCCTCAACCTTGAAATCCTTAAATGATCAACCCTAAACAATAAACCCTCAACCCTTAAACCTTCTACCCTCTACCCTCAACCCAATACTCTCTACTCTCAACCCTAATCCCTAAACCCTTAAACTGTTAAATGCACTTAGTAAACTCTCTATCCTAATCCCTCAACCCTCTTGACCCTTAATCCCTCAAGCCTCAAGCCTCAACCCTTAAACCCTAATCCCTCAACCCCTATACCCTCAACCCTAATCCCCCAACCCTATACCCTCAATCCTCTTCCCTCAACCTTAAACCATCAACTCTCAACCCTTAAACCCTAAACCCTTATACCCTTTACCCTTTACCCTCTAGCCTCTACCCTATACATTAAACCCTCAACCATAAATTCTCAACCCTCAACCCTTAATCCCTCAATCCTCAGACCTCAAACCATAATACCTCAACCTCAATACCCTCTATCCTATACATTGGACCCTAAACCCTAATCCTTCATCCATTTGTACCCTCAACCCTATAGGTCCTCAAACCTTTACCCTATACATTGGATCCTTGACCTTGATATATCTTTGCCCCTCCCTCCTCTTCTCTCCTTCTCTCTATCTCACTTATCCATCCATATCTCCCTCCCTCCATCCCTCCCTCTCTATGCTAATCCATCAACTGTATACCCTCAACCCTTAAAACCTAAATCCTTAAACCCTCTACCCTCTACCCTCAACCTAATACCCTCTACCGTCAACCCCAATCCCTCAACCATTAAACCTGTAAAAACCCAAGTAAAATATCTACCATAATCCCTCAACCATTTCGACCCTTAATCCCTCAACCCTTAATGCTCAACCCTTAAACCCTAATCCATCAACCCCTATACCCTCTATCCTATACATTGAATCCTCAACCCTAATCCCCCAACCCTATACCTTCAATCCTATACCTTCAACCCTTAACCCTTAAACATCTACCCTCTACCCTCTACCTTATACTTTAAACCCTCAACCCTCAATTCTCAACCCTCAACCATTAATCCCTATATCCTCAACCCTCAAACCCTAAACCCTCAACCCTGATACCCTCTACCCTATACATTGTACCCTCAACCCCAATCCTTCAACCCTATAGGTCATCAACCCTATACCATATACATTGGATCCTCAATCCTCATACATATTTTTTCCTCCCTCCTCTTCTTTCCTTCTCTCTATATCACATGTCCCTCCATCTATCTATCAATCCATCCCTCCCTCTCTACCCTAATCCATCAACCCTTAAACCCTTAAACACTAAACCCTAAATCCTCAACCCTCAACCCTTAAACCCTCTACCCTCTACCCTCTACCCTCAACCCTTAAACCCATAAACAAAAGAAAACTCTCTACCCTAATCCCTAAACCCCCAACACTTAATCCATCAACCCTTAAACCCTCAACCCTCAACCCTTAAATCCTAATCCCTCAACCCCTATACCCTCTACCCTATACATTAGACTTTCAACCCTAATCCCTCAACCCTATACCCTCTACCCTCAACCTTAAACCCTCTACCATCTACTCTCTACACTATACATTAAAGCCTCAACCCTAAATTCTCAACCCTCAACCCTTAATCCCTCAACCCTCAACCCCTATACCCTCTACCCTTTACATTGGACCCTCAACCTAATCCTTCAACCATATACCCTCAAACATATACCCTAAACCATCTACCCTCAATGCTAAACCCTCAACCTAAACCATTAAACCTTACCCTTTTCCCTCAACCTAATACCCTCTACCCTCAACCCTAATCTATCAACCCTCAACCCTTAAACCCTAATACCCCAAACCATAAACCTTATAGGTCCTCCACCATAATCCCTCAACCCTATACAATCAACCCCTATCCATTTCTCTCTATCTATACATCTCACCTCTCTCCCTCCCTCTCTCCTATCCTCTCTAATTGTGTCTATCTACCCTCTCCCTCTTTCTATGTACATCTCACTCAATCAATCCCTAGCACCCTCTCTCACTCCCTCTATCTATCTATCTCTATCTCCTTCCCACAACCTCTCTATCAATCCATCTCTCTCCCACTCCCTCTCTCTCCCTCTCTCTCAGGTCTCTCCCTCCCACCCACTCTCTCTCTCGGGTCTCTCCCTCTACCACCCTACCTAGGTAATTCTCTCTCTCTCTCTCACTCTCTCCATCTATCCCTCCCACCCTACATAGATAAGTCCCTCTCACTCCACCCCCTCTATCTTTCCCTCTATTAGGTCACTCCCTCCCACACCCTCTCCCTCTCTTAGGTCTCTCACTCTCACATTCCCTCTCTCTCCCACTCCCTCTTTCTCTCACTCCCTCTCAACCCCTTATTTGTCTCTCTCTCCCTCTATCCCTCCCACCCTACCTAGAAAAATATCTCTCTCTTAAAATTTTGTATCCCTCGAAAGACATACATAAATACATGCATACTTACATACATAAAAGAATATAATACATATGTACATATGATCCTACATACATACAAGTATACATGTACATATGTAGGTACAATCTTACATACATATAGGAACACATCCAATATACATGCAATTGATACATACATACATACATACAAGTATGCATACATACATACATACATACATACATACATGACATAAAAGCATACATGTACATACAAACATACAAATATAAAAATATACATTGAATAGAGTAACATTTACTGTAAAGCAAGACATAATATGAGTGTGTTAGACAACACTTTCATTATGTCTTGCTAGACATGTCCCAAAATAATGTAAAAAACCATGGCAAAACTAAGATATAACGTGAGCATGTTATAACACACTCATGTTACTCTTTGCATTATAATGTGCAAGCATTATAATTCATGAGCAGTATAATGTAGGTGCATTATATATTACTTTGTGAATCCCCAAGCCTTAGGCTTGGTATTTTCCTTGGAATACTAATAATAAGGATTAGAGGGCCTTCTTAATAATTGGGTTTGTGCTCACTATCAAGATTGCACGTGTTTCCATTTCAAACAAATTGAACACCTTGATAATGTTAGGTTCTCTCTTAGCTATCCAACAATGTAATTTTTTTCACTTTTTGACAATGTTAAGCCTTTCATCTATAATTTATTTTGTTTGTGTGTCTTTTTTTTGGAAAAAAGTAGTGTTTGGTTTTTTTTCATTATAAATTTAATTGTTCATCGAAAATTCAAATAAATTACATTTTTAGAAACTAGGTTCCATTCTACAATTTTTTTTTTTTTAAAATGATTAGTTTCAAAAATTTGTAGGGATAGCATGGACAAAATTCTATTTTTTAGGAAGTATTCGCTTAGAAATTTATTAAAAAATCAAATATTCATTAAAAAATTATCAGAAAAATCATGCATCATCTACATACTATTAGCTAGTTTCTCACTAGAGTGATTTTAAAAATACTAAAACAAAGTTCACCATGCTAGGGACATACAAAAGTTGCTATGTTATGTTGTTGTTGACAAAAATAGCACCAATTTCTATACATCCCTCTTTTGAACCCCTTAATCTCAACCATTTTCAAAATAAATTAGTATTTTAGAAAGGAGACTCAGAGCAGTTCAATCCTTGTTTTTGTTGCATCTCAAAATTTTGAGTGTAACCATCCTAAATTTCGCATCCAAGGTTAGTATTTCTTGATTTCAAAAAAAAAAATGGCCACTTAAGCCCGCTTTTTGCCCCCCCATATTTTTGCACTTACCCTCAAATGTATACAAAACTCATGGAATATGAAATCCATGACATAAACTATTCCATACAAATATGAAATATCAAAAAAATAGCCACAAGTCTATAGCATACCAGAGCAAGTATCTTTCGTACAAAGGCGTCTAAGGGTCTTGAATAAGGTAGTTGCAACCACAGTATTTGCATGTGTCTCCATGCTACTCTTACCAACACTAGTTGTGTCTACTCATGCTCTAGCCTCCTCAGCCATGGCTACAACCTCAACCTCTCTATTTTTTGGGTCCACCCAATTAAGGTCCTCATCACAAAAGATTGCATTTGTAGCCTTAGTGATCCACTCAGACTATGGATCAATCTCCTCTAGCATGATCGAGGTGGATTCATGGTAAAAAATCTACTTGTGTCTAATTCAAAGGTTGTAATGAACATATACTAGATCATTCATCCTCTCCACTAATAGTCTATTTCACTTCTCAGAGTGTATGTGCTCAAACATGCTCTAATTGCACTCACAACTAGATGAATTGCATGGATGGCTCAATATATGAATGATAATATTTTGAACGTTTGGTGTATCAACACCAAACATATTCCACCATTTATCTGAGATGAGAAAAATAATCAAAATCAATCTCATTTCCAACTTTAATTTTCAAGTTCAAGTTTCAAATTCAACATTTAATCATAAATTATAATATAAAAGAAAATTATGCCCTTAATATATTTTTACCTAGCTATAATATTGTCCTAGTATCTTTGTACAAATTACATGCAAAGAGTTCTCCTTGTGCTTTAGTGAAGGCATCTATCGCATGCACTATCTACTATGTAACAATAGGAAACATCTGCTCTCACTGAGTAGAGCCCATGAAGAACCTCATTATCTGCATGAGAATCATGATAGAATTGGAAGGTCAGATTTTAGAAACATGCGGCTGCATGGAGGGGCCTATGAAGCTAGTGGTTCCATCTCCTATCAATGATCTCCCAAATTGGATGATACTTCTCCTCAACTCCACCACAGACAGATCTAATAGCCTCTTTAGCCCTATCCATTCCATCATATATATGTAGGCCATTGCGGGCTTCTCCCCCATCAATAACTTGTAGGATAAATACAAGGGCTCAATAAACTACAAAGTGTAAACATTGTGAAAAATGAACTAAGTGTGAATGAAAATAAACAAATAATAGTGAAATATGAATTAAAATTAAAACATAATAAATAATTAAATTTTACCTTCACAATCTCCTCCATTGGTGCCCAAAACCCTAGCTCATCAAAAAAGCAATTTGTCACATCAATCCTTGTAGTGGTCATAGAATAGGATGGGGAAGTCCACTCCTCACCAAAAAACATGTGCCTCAAAAATGCCTTTGACCGAATCAAGGATTGTAATGTGATAAAATTTGTGGAAAATCTAGTGATGCTAGGATGAGCCAACTCCCTCAACCCCGTGTATTGCGTTATTAGGCTAAGTACCCATGTGTGATTGTATAAAAAATTTTAAATGTTTTTTGCCACATCCACACATTTTATAATCCATCAAAGCTTGTCAAGATCCTCCAATATGATTTCAAGGCAATGGGTGGCACAAGGAGTCCAAAAATATGGTTGGGTGCCTCTCCATCAAAATTCTACCAACAACAATATAATTTTCTGCATTATTGGTCACCACTTGAACCACATTCTCTTCACCCACCTCAACTATCATCTCCTCTATAGCCTCAAAAAGGTATGTATAATTTTTGACATGGGAAGAAGCATCAATGGAATTGATGAAGATGGTGTCACCTAAACAAAGAAGCAAAACCAATTATTCAATAAATTAAAAAAACATAAATCAACCATATTAATCACTAAATGAAATTCAAATTTCAAATTATTCAATGCATTGAGGGAAGTAAAATTACCTATGGTGGAAACTAGAAAATTAAGTAGTATCCTATTTCTCTTATCGGTCCAACCATTAGTCATGATGGGGCAATCCAAACTCCTTGATTGTAAGTGTTGCTCCTTTATTTATGCTTTTACATCTGCCACCTTTTGAGTCAAAAGTGAGCCCTTTAATTTATTTTTGCTAGGGGCTTTGAACCCTACCCAAGATACGGTTATGGCATCAACCATATTTTTCCAAAAGGGAGACATAAAACACATCATAAACAAATTAATAAGATACTCAAATAAGTATTGTAAAATTAAAATTTTTAACTTTAAATTTGAATTTTACAATGAGATACATCTAGATTCCAAATATAAAAAATTCACTAGACAAAGATATTGAGAATCAACTATCAAACTATAAATTTTAAAATAATTAGTCAAAAAATAATTACTTGGCTACATGGAAGGGAATGGTGCAATAGTACAATAAGTCTACAATTGGCTTCTTCGTTGCATCATTTGCATCCTTGTTCCAAACCATGCTCTCAAGCAATGGTTGGGAACTAGGAGTATTGCACGGTACAAAATATGAATCCACCCTAGACTTACAAACTATAGGGCTAATGCTAACACTCCCAGTACCACTAGTAGTAGTGGTAACACCAAGACTACCCATAGCACCAAAACTAGTAGAAGCACTAGCACTAGGACAGTATGTAGGCATGGAAGAAGTATCTCCAACAACACCAACACTTTCCAGCTCCTCCCTCTGCGTCTTTATCATTACTTTTTGTAATTTAAACATTTCTAATTGCACTTGCACCTAATGAATAGCCTCAGTAGGTGCAAGAGGGCATACCACTACATCATGGATGGGTATGCGTGCAATATGGTATTTCAATCTATTTATGCCTCCATGAAAAATTGTTTTACAATATTTACATTTTTCCTCTCCTTTTTTCTACCTAGGAAAATTTTTAGCATGTTTCCAAGCAAGGTCTTTTTCTCCTAGGGTTTGAGACATTGTGAAAATATGGTTTGAATTGCAAGTGAAGGTGGTTGCAATAACAAGTAGGGTTTCTAAAATTATTTAAGTTGCAAGTCCTAATATGGTATACTTAAGATTGAATTTTCTTCACAAATAATTTAGGTTTGTAAAAAATGAAACAATTAATAAGTCCTAATATGGTATACTTAAGATTGATTTTTCTTCACAAATGTGCTCACAGGAGAGCATTTCCTGTACTGTGTAATAGAAGTATTAGAGAAAAGTTTTGTTCTTCTTATCAACAAATTTTATTTATCAACCAGCTTTTTCTTGTTTGCAAAATATTCGAATTCAGATATTTCAGAAAATATTTCATCTTAAAATTTTTAGATGTCAATTGCTTCATTTCAATAACAAGAAAAACTATATATAAAAGCAAAGCATAGTACGTAAAAGCTATACAGGATCTACAAAATCTGGCAATAACCCATCAAAGCAAGCATACAAGTTGCTAAAACAAAGGAAAACGTGGACTTTAGGTTTGGTATTTGGTGGATTTCTTAAGTCAGCTAAAATCAGAAGCATTAACTTTGTTAGCATTTTGTAATCTGGTGCATTGAAGAAATCAACTCAGATACTCTTATTGGTAAATGTGTCTAATTAGTCTTTGCATTGAACTACAAACCCATCCTTGAATAAATTTATAAAAAGCGATTGCTAAAGTACTTCAAATTTTGCTTTCTATTGTTTGATTTGGCAATTCATGTACACCCAACATTCTTGATAAATAGTTGCTAGAGTTATCATAGCAATGACCTAATTTAATTGGTTTGGTACCTATATATTTGTTCAAAAACTATATCCTTCTTTTTTCCTACACATATATGAAGATGTGTGTATATTTTATCTTTATAAACAACTTCCAAAAGTAAAGGTAAAAAGTAAGGAAGACAATAGAATTCCATATGTTCCATCCCTCCTTCACTTTCACAAAAAAGAAACATGATAATGAAGTAAAGTAAACTGAAGAATCTCTTGCATTTTATGTGCATGCTTGTTACTAACAAAGTTGTATTTGAACCTAAAGAAACCATACATTTTTCAGTGTGCACCAATACATGAAACATTCACTCATATTCAATGGAAAGATAAAAAGTATGGCCTCGAACTATTTGTTGCAGGCTGAAGGTAATTTTTCCATTAATAATAATATTAACTATTTGGGTCAATAAGTTTTTAGTTTCTTAAAACATTAGAAAGAAAAGAAATAACAGAGAAAACAATTATGTGTTTTAATACAAACATACAGCCTCAACATTTCATTTTTCTAATAATAAGGTTTTTCATTATAATTTCTTCCATGCAGATTACAAACTCATGCATATTTTATATATAAAAATACTATTTTTATCATCATGATTCTAATTATTTCCTAATTTTATTCTGGAGCTCCATTGGCTAGCAAAGGAATTGGTTATCCTCCAAATGATAACGTTCAAAGTATAATTTTTTCCCCCTCGAGATTATATCCAAAATAAAAATCAAAAAGAAATAAAGAAAAAATGAGTAAATATATTTCCTAACCATGGCACTAGTTTTACTGTCGCACTTGACCTTGGTGGTAACTCCACCTTGTTGATAGACCATGATAAGGTTGCATTTAACATTATATCATAGTTATTCCCGAAAAAATGAAACTATTTTAAGAAACTATATTCCCCGAAAAATGAAAATGTTAAAAAGATAGAGAGGAATCAAACTCTCGACCTATCTAGCACAATTCCAATATAATTTTTTAGATAAGGCTGATGTAGACTATCTTTTAGGGTTTTATTCCTGACATGATCTACAAGCAATTGGATTCAACAAAAAACAGGCCATACATTTTATTTTAAATTGTAAAAAAAAAGCAGAGTAAGCACAGGAAAGAACAAAAACCCTTTAAAACCTTGTTGTGAAAATAGAGATTTGATTTTGAGCTTGGAAGGATAAAGGAATTTTACAACAAAGTAAAAATAGTAATTATGGGGAAAGGTTGTTGTGGTGGCTCATCTGATCCTGCAAGCTTCAAGAAATATGAATCATATCTGACTACAATTGACTCAAAGCACATCAAAATGTTTGAACACATCTAGGCTGAGCAACAAAATGAGCATCAAAAGTTTGGAGGAGAGCCTATCAGGTTAGTCAAAACATTAAAAAAATCTAAATTCTTTGCTATTGAGAAGACAAAAACCAATTAATTTTATGGTTAGAGAGGAATAGATTTCCACAGTCCGTTTTGAAGAAGAATTCATATTTTTCTGAAGTTTTTTGTTGTGTGGTGAAACTGATTCTTGAGGATGGTTTTGAAGTGCAACCCGTCATCAAGAGAAAGACAAAATGCAGTCTGAGGTACATGAAAAATTATTTCATTTAGAGTAATTCGAAGTAATGTAAGGCAAAAGTTATCCCAAAAATATGGTTTCAACTAATGAATTATTTAAGTTATTCAAACCAACAAACTAACTTTATACATTTGAAATCATCTTTGAAGTTGTCATCATTGCTAGCTAGACACTTGATACGGGAGAATAATACATGTGAGAAAGGCACTTATCACAAAAAGATAGGCCAAAATAACACATTAGCTTATTAGAGTAGTATTGTGATGCATTCAAACCAAACAAGCTTTATACCATTAGAATTCATTTTTTAAGTTGCATATGTTATTAGTAGAAACCCATATTTTGCTGCAGATAAATTTGTTCTCAAGTTTGATTATGGTTCTACCGAAATATGCTCCATTCTTGTAGCTAGAATTTTAGTCTTGTAGATGTTACTAAGGGTAATCCAATAGTGATAAATTTATTAAATAAAAATAGAGGCAAATAAAAAACTCTCTAGTCCTACGAAAAATAGTTTTTCATAGATTTAACTGTATAAACAAAGAACATCTAATGCACTTAAGAGTCTAGGTGCACAAAGATTCAATGTGATGTGTGAGGAAAACTCCATCATCTCTTTGCTCAAACTTACACAATGTTGAGTTCAATGGTGAAAATTGAAAATCCAAGACCCTCGTCATTCTTTACAATGTTAACATTATAATTGAACAAGTAGATGAAGAATGCATCATTTCAATTATCGACATTTAGTTTTTGTCTTGAAGATAAATGATCTATAGATAGAGAGAAAGCTAGAAATATAGATGTTATACAATATCACATGCAACGGAAATATCTCTTCATTGAAGCTCTCTTTAAAGGTATTTGACATACTCTAGTATCCTTCATTGTTTTAATTGACACAGTCCCGACTAAATTAGGAGGAGCAGACTCCGCTATGCTTCACTAGGAATCTTGACATGGAAATTTCTATATACACACAATGCATAAGCTATCCTTAAAAAGGAATCAAAAGAGCATGATGTTTTATTAAAGGAGTATCAACATACATTCAAATGCAGGCTTATCTATTAAAACTTAGAAATCATCTAATGTTGTCATCATTGCTAGTAGTGCACCCATATATATCATTTCAAGTGAAGTTGTTCTCAAGTTAGGTTTTTGTTCTACAAGAATATACTCCATGCTTGCAGTTAAATGTCCCACCATGTAGTTGTTACTAATAGTGATCCAGAAGGGATGAATTTATTAAATAAATAAAAAAGGTAAATACCCAACAATCTTACCCTAGCAAACCGGTTGTAAGAGACTAACTCGATAAACATGGTACATCTAGTGCACTAAGGAGTTTAGGTGCACAAGGATTTAATGCAATTGTAGTAATAATGTGACGTCTATGGAAAATGCTATCATCCCCCTGCTTATAACTACCAAAGTGTTGATTTTAATGGTTTAGATTGGTAATACAAGTCCCTTGCATCATTTTGTCTTGCAACTGGAGAAGAAAATGAAGGATGCATCATTTCAGTTGTAAAGCACCCAATATTTGTCTTGCAGATAAATGACCTTGAGATAGAGAAAAAGCTTGGAATGATGTTTCTTAAGTATTCCCTAGTGCAAAAGAAAAATGCATCTGTTGAAGTTTTATTTCAAAAGGAACCTGACAGACTCTAGTACCCTTCATTCTTTAAAATGGCAGAGGCCAACCAGATCCAGAGATGCAAGATTTTAACAAACACAACATGTTTCACTAGGTCTTGACAATTCTAAGACTGATATTAACCTGGGGTCTGGGCATAGTTTGTTGCGATGTTACAAGAGAACCAAATAATGAAAAATAAAAAATCAAATTTTTAGAGGAAAACACTAGGCATTTGAGAGAACTTCTCAAAGAAATGTGATCTACATGAAAAAAATGAAAAACAAAGTAGTACCGTCTCAAATTACGTTTAACTCTTTAATTCCTTCTACATCCAACTCCAAAGCATGTCTCTACAAATAAATGTGGAAAAAATAGTCTATTTATGCAAACTGAAGGCGGTGAAGGTAGAGTGAAAGAAAAATTTGGTAGATGTGTCCATAATGAGATTGGACACATAAATAAGTTACCAAATTCTTGTTCAGATTTGGCTCTGATGGAGGTGGCTTTATTTACACAGTAACACAAGTTGTCAATGATCCCAGATAATTTACAACTTCTGATGGACATAAAATGGCATGGTGGGGGCATCGAATGGTATACAGGTGCATCGAATGGTATGCAGGTGTGTGAGACAACTATTCCGATGGTCAGAAATTAAATTGCAGGGTGGAGTGTTTAGATGGTGGAGTGTATGGAGTGTACTTGCACTCAATACATGGCATGATGAATATTTTTCCTAAATATTGTTCTTGCAAGATCTATTCAATGCACGACATGAATATTTTTCTTGAATATTGTTCCTGGAAGATCTATTCAGTGCATGGCATGATGAATATTGTTCTTGCAAGATCTATTCATCGATTGAGCAGTTGGTCCATACTCTTTCATGTATAGATTGCTCTAGTTCTTTGAAGAGGAAGGTGGGATCCCCAATGACATCATGTTGTATGCATGCAATCTCCAATTTAGAAATTACAATAAACCTATAAGTAAATAAAGAAAAATGCACTTTTAGTAATGCAAGTAACAAATAGAGATGGACATGTTCAATTTGAGAGCAACATTGGAGTGGTTGGCTCACCTTGAGTTACAGATAGTAGGGCATGTGTATTCTGTGAGCTATATGATAGAACCCTTTTGAATATCTCTGAAGTTAAAAAATGGTTATACTTTCTTGGCAAGATTGTTGTTTGAAGATGCACTCCATCAGAAAAATCTAATTTGTATCTAATGGTTGATTCATCGCCATGGCCAAATGTTGAAATATTGAAGACTTGGAGATGTGGATATATGTCTTTGGTGCTAGTGTTTATCAATGTGATTGCATTTTGTGTCAAAGAGATAGACATAGCTAAAGGGAGGTGAAGTAGCCCTATAAAGCCCAATGAGTTGATAAGTATGGTATGGTTTGTAAGTAAAAATATACAAATTGAAAGTTGGATTCCTTTGTAAAAGTGCGAAGTAAATCAGAGCATGCAATTTTCCTTATATATAAAATGGATAAACTATTAAAAAAAGGAGATGTGTGCACCATAAATTTTTCTTGGTTTGATTATCCTTTCCAGAAAGAATGCTTAAATACATGCAAAAGCATCACATATAATTTATAGAGTGAAGGTGATTGACGATAATCGAGAGAAGGTAAACAAACCTGTAGGTAATGACTGTATTATAGTTTGTACATAGATTTATTTGGTTGAAACAAATTTGATCCTGTTGATGAAAGGAAGCACAAAAAAGTTAGTGAGCACACATCATCAACAAAACAAACAGATGAACCATTGAAAAATTATACATTAAGGGTGTCAAATATTGATTAACAAATTAGATGCATACATTTTAATAGATAACTCCAACATGTTTTATTTTTGCATGTGTATTAAGAGAGGAAAAAAAATACAAATGCATACCTACAATAAAATAAAGTAGTTGTTTGTTTTGTTCCAACTTGTATTAGAAATAATGAGAATGTGTAAATAGAGGAATAAGATTTTTTTGGAGAACTAGTTGTAGAAATGAAACATTGTTGGCACTCAACAACATTAAGTGTAAAAATGAAGAATGGAAGGAAAGTAACAATAATTTCCAACTAAAAAAGTTACAAGTGCAAATCAAACATAATGATAGTTAATAAAGGGCATAATTCTATTAGAAAATCACATGCAATTTACATAGATATGGATTAGATACAAAATACATAGTAGAGAAGGACTTTTGCAATGCAGCTCTAGTGCAAGGCAAACAGTCATGTTTGTACAAGGAAATAGATATGGATTAGATACAAAATACATCGTAGCGAAGGAATTTTGCAATGCAACTCTAGTGCAAGGCAAACAATCATGTTTGTACAAGGAAAATGGTGATCTCATAATAGTGGTTTATAATTTTTGGCCAAACTGGACACTAAAATTATTATTTTTAACTAAATCTTCACATTCGGGCACCTATAGCGGCTAAACTGTGAGGAATTTGAAGATGGTGCAAAATAGAGTCTCATCAAATTTTGTCTATAGATTATAAAAATATTTTTTTCAAAATTTTTGGAATCAAATTGCACTTCTTTTTCCATCTCCCAAAAAAATAGATTTTTTTCAGAAAACAACATTTTTAAAAAGTGACGCACACCATATAATGCATAACTTTTTTTCCATGAAGGATAAAATTCTAATTCTTTCAAATTTAGATTTGTAACTCTGATAACGCGTAACCTTTTTTGTATATGTCAAAATTTAATTTAATTTTTTTGTTGGATCAAGGACTTCAATATTTGGTGCACTCATATTTTTCAAATTTGTTTTTGATAATCTTCTATTTTTCCACATGTGAAGAACAAAGAAATTCATTTTCGATGAAAAACCTATGTTTAATAAAACTTAAAAAACAAATACATAACAAAACCAAAACATATTAAAATTATATTCATTGGATAGCTTGTTCTGAGGAATACCATAATCATTTGAAATAAATTTTAAATGATTTCATTTGATCCCCCAAAAGCTAATTCAAAAGTGATTTTTTATCAGCATTTTGATAGGTGTAAAGGAGACGCATTTATAGGTATGGTGTAAAACTAGTGAGGTTCTATCCAAGGGGGTTTGATATAAGGTGATTTGATCAAACCCTCTTCAATTGGAATCCTTAAAATGGAACTTTTTAAGGCTTAAATCATTATATTTTCTATAAGTATGTGATTTCAGCTCAAATTCATTCCTCTCAGGAATTGTAAACCACTATTATGACAGCACCTAAAAGATCATTTATCATAGGAACTTCCACCAAAAAAGTATAAGATATACATAGCTGGTAGTACTCGTATACACAAAAAAAAACTTGATGACATATGACATATGTGAAACAAAATTATTTCCAAATATTGTTCAAATAGTTCAGAAATGCAAGCTGGATGTATGGAGCGCCGCCCTGTCTGTAGTGAGCATTAGTGCACATTTCACATAGAAAAGTGCAAAACGAAGCCAATGTGTCACAAGTCCTATGGAAGTCTTCAAGTGTTGTTTCCATTGAATATATCTCGTCGGCTTGCACATTATGTATATATGGAACAAGCTATTGCATTTTATGTACAATATCAAAGCAATTGGTGGTGATTTCACATGTAAATCTTTGAATGGCCCTTGGAGGAGGCCCACCCAAATTCCTAGAGGGAAGTGAGCCAAGTGGAGTGTAGGATGAGCTGTCACTACTAGATATGTCAATGATGTCATCAGGTTGTCCAAGGTTTGCCATTCCTAAATAAAAAAAAATTGAGATTGTACCTAGTGTTAACTAATAGCAATATGTACAAAAAAACATTCCAAAGAAACATATAATCAAGTGTATCTTACTTTTAATTAATTCCATATTAACACCTATAAGATATGGAAAAAATGTATAAGAATCTAAGAATTTCTTTATGAAGAGTTATTGGAATATTTGACAATATTAGAGACAAAGGGAATTTTGCATCATAAAGTTGTCTCCTAGATGTAACATACTTCCATGAACTTCAAATAGCTTTCTCCTAGATATAGGTAACGTTAGTTTCAAATTTCAAAAACTAAATTTTATTTTCATATTCATCAAAGGAAGATTTATGAGTTAAATATATGCTCACTCTTAATGTTATTTCCAAAATATAAAGATTAAAGATTATTTCCTTATTAATGGTGATTTAGTCAAAAATCAATTTATAATTTTAGATGTATGTTCCTTTATAATGTTATGATCCACTATATCAAGACAAACATGTCCATCATTGAGGACAACTTACCTATATTTTAAACATATACTCCATACTATTATAATTAACTGTAATTTTAAAACAAAGATTATATATCTATCTAATCCAAAAAAATCTTTGAAATTTTTCTTATAATTTAAATATATATACATATACAATGGGTCTCTTAAAGATGTAACAATAAAAATAATAACTAAAATCCTTTAAATCTGACATCTTAAAAATTATGAACTAACTAAAATTGTCTAAAAGATGACATCCTAAAAATAATGAACTATCTAAAAACTCTCAAAAGATGACATCATGGTGAAATCATCCAAAATTAAAATATAATCATTTATTTGATTGTATTGAATTTACTAAAATCCTATGAACCAACTCACTAAAATTAGTTTAACTTCATAAATTTGACTTCATCTTAATCATCTTTATAAAAAACAAAGATTTTATTTTTATTTTTTTAGATATATCCAACTCTAAAGACAATATAAATATATTTTATACATATAAACACTAAAATTAGTTTAACTTCATAAATTTGACTTCATCTCAATCATCTTTATAAAAACCAAAGATTTTTTTATTTTTTTTAGATATATCCAACTCTAAAGACAATATAAATATATTTTATACATATGAACTTAGCATAGGTTATCCCAAAAAGATAAAGGCTATAATACCACATAACATTATTCTAGGAAAATAGGGTGGGAATAAAGCATAAACCTATTCAAGTAAAACAGAATAAAGGAATAGAGCCTTGCAACGACCAAAGATTGATTTTTCTTCACAAATGTGCTCACAGGAGAGCATTCCCTATATTGTGTAATAGAAGTATTAGAGAAAAAAATTGTTCTTCTTATCAACAAATTTTATTTATCAACTAGCTTTTTCTTCTTTGCAAAATATTTGAATTCAGATATTTCAGACAATATTTCATCTTAAAATTTTTAGATGTCAATTGGTTCATTTTAGTAACAAGAAAAACTATATATAAAAGCAAAGCACAGTACGTAAAAGCTATACAGGATCTACAAAATCTGGCAATAACCCATCAAAGCAGGCATACAAGTTGCTAAAACAAAGGAAAACGTGGACTTCAGGTTTGGTATTTGGTGGATTTCTTAAGTCAGCTAAAATCAGAAGCATTAACTTTGTTAGCATTTTGTAATCTGGTGCATTAAAAAAATCAACTCAGATACTCTTATTGGTAAATGTGTCTAATTAGTCTTTGCATTGAACTAAAAACCCATCCTTGAATAAATTTGTACAAAGTGATTGCTAAAGTACTTCAAATTTTGCTTTCTGTTGTTTGATTTGGCAATTCATGTACAACCAACATTCTTGATAAATAGTTGCTAGAGTTATCATAGAGTTATCATAGCAATGACCTAATTTAATTGGTTTGGTACCTATATATTTGTTCAAAAACTAAATCCTTCTTTTTCCTACACATATATGAAGATGTGTGTATATTTTATCTTTATAAACAACTTCCAAAAGTAAAGGTAAAAAGCAAGGAAGACAATAGAATTCCATATCTTCCATCCCTCCTTCACTTTCACAAAAAAGAAACATGATAATGAAGTAAAGTAAACTGAAGAGTCTCTTGCATTTTCTGCGCATGCTTGTTACTAACAAAGTTGTATTTGAACCTAAAGAAACCATACATTTGTCAGTGTGCACCAATACATGAAACATTCGTTGATATTCAACGAAAAAGATAAAAATGGATGGCTTCGAACTGTTTGTTGCAGGCTGAAGGTAATTTTTCCATTAATAATAATATTAACTGTTTGGGTCAGTAAGTTTTTAGTTTCTTAAAACACGGGCAAGAAAAGAAATAATAGAGAACACAATTTTTTTTTTAATACAAACATACAGCCTCAACATTTTATTTTTTTGATAATAAGGTATTTCATTATAATTTCTTCCATGCAGATTACAAACTCATGCATATTTTATATATAAAAATACTATTTTTATCTTCATGATTCTAATTATTTCCTAAGTTTCTTCTGGAGCTCCACTGGCCAGCGAAGGCATTGGTTGGCCTACAAGTGATAGCATTCAAAGTACAATTTTTTTCCCCTCGAGATTATATCCAAAATAAAAAAATAAAGAAATAAAGAAAAAATGAGTACATATATTTCCTAACCATGGCACTAGTTTTACTGTCGCACTTGATCTTGGTAGTAACTCCACCTTGTTCATAGACCATGATAAGGTTGCATTTAACATTATATCATAGTTATTCCCAAAAAAATGAAGCTGTTTTAAGAAACTATATTCCCCGAAAAATGAAAATGTTAAAAAGATAGAGAGGAATCGAACTCTCATCCTATATAGCACAATTCCAATATAATTTTTTAGCGAAAGCTGATGCAGACTGTCTTTTAGGGTTTTATTCCTGATGTGGTCTACAAGCAATTGGATTCAACAAACAGTAGGCCACACATTTTATTTTAAATTGTAAGAAAAAAATAGAGCAAGCACAAGAAAGAACAAAAACCCTTTAAAACCTTGTTGTGAAAATAGAGATTTAATTTTGAGCTTGGAAGGATAAAGGAATTTTACAACAAACTAAGTAAAAATAGTAATTATGGGGAAAGGTTGTTGTGGTGGCTCATCTGATCCTGCAGGCTTCAAGAAAGATGAATCATATTTGACTGCAATTGACTCAAAGTGCATCAGAATGTTTGAACAAATCCAGGCTGAGCAGCAAAATGAGCATCAAAAGATTGGAGGAGATCCTATCGGGTTAGTCAAAACATTAAAAAAATCTAAATGATTTACTATTGAGAAGACAAAAACCAATTAATTTTATGGTTAGAAATGAATAGATTTCTACAGTTCATTTTGAAGAAGAATTCATATTTTTCTGAAGTTTTTTGTTGTGTGGTGAAACTGATTCTTGAGGATGGTTCTGAAGTACAACCCATCATCAAGAGAAAGACAAAATGCAGTGTGAGGTACATGAAAACTTATTTCATTTACAATTATTTGAAGTAATGTAAGGAAAAATTTATCTCAAAAAGATGGTTTGAAATAATGAATTATTTAAGTTATTCAAACCAACAAACTAACTTTATACATTTGAAATCATCTTTGAAGTTGTCATCATTGCTAGCTAGACACTTGATACGAGAGAATAATACATGTGAGAAAGGCACAACTTATCACAAAAAGATAGGCCAAAATAACACATTAGCTTATTAGAGCAGTATCACGGTGCATTCAAACCAAACAAGCTTTATACCAGTAGAATTCATTTTTAAAGTTGTATCTATTGTTAGAAGAAACCCAGATTTTGCTATAGATAAATTTGGTTCTCAAGTTCAATTATGGTTCTATCGAAATATGCTCCATTCTTGCAGCTAGAATTTTAGTCTTGTAGATGTTACTAAGGGTAATCCAATAGTGATAAATTTATTAAATAAAAACAGAGGCAAATACAAAACTCTTTGGTCCTATGAAAAAATAGTTTTTAAGAGATATAACTATATAAACAAGGATTATCAAATGCACTTAAGAGTCTAGGTGCACAAAGATTCAATGTGATGTGTGAGGCAAACACCATCATCTCTTTGCTCAAAGTTACACAATTTTGAGTTCAATGGTGAAAATTGAAAATCCAAGACCCTCGTCATTCTTTACAATTTTAACGCTATAATTGAACAAGTAGATGAAGAATGCATCATTTCAATTATCGAAATTTAGTTTTTGTCTTGAAGATAAATGATCTGTAGGTAGAGAGAAAGCTAGAAATATAGATGTTATACAATATCACATGCAATGGAAATATCTCTTCATTGAAGCTCTCTTTAAACGTATTTGACATACTCTAGTATCCTTCATTCTTTTAATTGACACAGTCCCAACTAAATCAAGAGGAGCAGACTATGCTATGCTTCACTAGGAATCTTGACATGGAAAAATCTATATACACGCAATGCATAAGCTATCCTTAAAAAGGAATCAAAATAGCATGATGTTTTATTAAAGGAGTATCAACATACATTCAAATGTAGGCTTATCTGTTAGAACTTAGAAATCATCTAATGCTGTCATCATTGCTAGTAGCGCACCCATATATATCATTTCAAGTGAAGTTGTTCTCAAGTTAGGTTGTGGTTCTACAGGAATACACTCCATGCTTGCAGTTAAATGTCCCACCATGTAGTTGTTACTAATAGTGATCCAGAAGGGATGAATTTATTAAATAAAAACAAAAAGGTAAATACCCAACAATCTTGCCCTAGCAAACCAGTTGTAGGAGACTAACTAGATAAACATGGTATATCTAGTGCACTTAGGAGTTTAGGTGCACAAGGATTTAATGCAATTGTAGTAATAATGTGATGTCTATGGAAACTGCTATCATCCCTCTGCTTATAACTACCAACGTGTTGATTTTAATGGTTTAGATTGGTAATACAAGTCCCTTGCATCATTCTATCTTGCAACTAGACAAGAAAATGAAGGATGCATCATTTCAGTTGTAAAGCACCCAATATTTGTCTTGCAAATAAATGGCCTTGAGATAGAGAAAAAGCTAGGAATGATGTTTCTTAAACATTCCCTAGTACAAAAGAAAAAAGCATCTGTTGAAGTTGTGTTTCAAAAGGAACCTGACGGACTCTAGTACCCTTCATTCTTTAAAATGGTAGAGGACCAACTAGATCCAGAGATGCAGTCTTTTAACAAACCCAACATGTTTCACTAGGTCTTGACAATTCTAAGATTGATGCTAACCTGGAGTCTAGGCATAGTCTAGTGTGATGTTACAAGAGAACCAAATAACGAAAAATAAAAAATCAAATTTTTAGAGGAGAACACTAGCCATTTGAGAGAACTTATCAAGGAAATGTGATCTACATGAAAAAAATGAAGAACATGAAAAAAAAAGTAGTACCATCTCAAATTGCGTTTAACTCTGTAATTCCTTCTACGTCCAACTCCAAAGCGTGTCTCTGCAAATAAATGTGGACAAAACAGTCTATTTATGCAAACTGAAGGCAGTGAAGGTAAAGTGAAAGAAGAAATTTGGTAGATGTGTCCATAATGAGATTGGACGCAGAATTAAGTTACCAGATTCTTGTTCAGATTTGGCTCTGATGGAGGTGGCTTTCTTTTCACAGTAACACAAGTTGTCAATGATCCCGGATAATTTACAACTTCTAATGGACATCAAATGGCATGGCAGGTGTATCGAATGGTATACAAGTGCATCGAATGGTATGCAGGTGCATGAGACAGCTATTCTGATGGTGAGAAATTAAATTGTAGGGTGGAGTGTTCAGACGGTGGAGTGTATGGAGTGTACTTGCATTATATATATGGTATGATGAATATTTTTCCTGAATATTGTTCTTGCAAGATCTATTCAATGCATGGCATGATGGATATTTTTCCTGAATATTGTTCCTGCAGGATCTATTCAATGCACGACATGATGAATATTATTCCTCCAAGATCTATTCGTCGATTGAATAGTTGGTCCATAAATGAATTAATTTATGATTGCTGGGGGTTGAACCGGAGTTTCATGAATCTGAACAGGGTTTACTGGTTGGATTAAATGGTTTTGCGGGTGTGAGCTAGGTATTTTGGGCTTCTGTGGACTGGCAAGTCCACAATAAGAAGCCTATCGACTAAATTATTTATCACTTGGACTTGCATTCTTTGGTGCAGCAATGAGCACATTACAAATATTCCAGTTGGAAGTTTGACTTCAACTACTCAAACCAATGAATTCCAAGTTCTTTATTTATCTAAATTAGAATATGTATCTATAATGGACTTTACTCATGATACAAAAGTGTCCAAATCTACAGTCATATCAATTTGAGTTAAATTTGTCATTTTCTATTATAATCATCCTCATTGAGAGAAATTTGTGTGATAATCATTTGGGAGGATTGTTACCAGTTTATGTATTCATTGCTATGCTATGAAGTTTGGAAGTTTACATGGTAAATGATTGTAGTAGTAATAGTTTGTTGTAGATGCTTATCTGATTGAATGTATTTGCATTAGAGTTATGAAGTTTGCACATTAAGTGTTTGGGAAAATGTCTATTTGCTGTAATTATGAAAATGCATGAGTTCAATCTTCATATCATTAAAAATTAGAAATATTTACTTGTATTACATTCTAGCATTGTTTAGTTGAGGCTTTTATGCATCATACCATCATTCAAAACAATTAAAGAAAACTAAAACACAATTACCAGCAAGAACATAGTTGGAAGACAACTGTTTGACGAAATGTTCAAGAGCTTAAAGTGAAAGTTTACATCAAAATTAGCAAGGGACATTACAAACCTAGCATTCAAAGTTGAGTTGAAATTATCTAGATAGGGGTGTGGGCATTCTAGACTAAGAATTATGGTTTTTGGGATTTTAGAATAAGTTTTAGAAAGTCACAGTCTGTAGGCTCTTTTTTACAAGGTTCAACTTCAAAATTTCTTCTATTGATAAATAATTGATCTTGCCCTAATTTTATGAGTGAATAGGCTTCAATACTTTATCTTGCAATTATGTCTTCAATATTCTCTAAATCCACTTTAAATCTACCACCTCCAAGAAAGAGAGGCGAGAAAGGGTTGTGTTGTATAGGGGCTTGCCTCAATCATTTAACCATAGTTCTTTATATTCATTATAATATCAATAATCATTCATTACACTCCTTATATCTCTATTATAGTCAATACTCTATGCCTTATCATATCATAATTCATTCTATTCTACTCTATACTACCGGTGAACACTTCTTTCTATCTATTTATAGTTCTAGTAGGGGATGTGGACCTTAGATAGCATCCCCAAAGTAAATTCTATCTTCCTAAGCTCATTTTTTGGAATGTTCTTTCCAATTAGATATTAAGTATCTTTGAATTGGTGTTTGTAAACTATTTTCTTACTAACGTAAATGATAACCAAAATACTAGTGCAAGGGATAGAAACTATGAAACTATTAGTATATAGATGATTTCAAAATAAAAATAAAGAAATAGAGTTACTTTGATAAGACAAAAATTAAATGCTAAAGAAAAATATTCACATTAGCATGAATTGATTTATAAGCTAGATGAGGATACATATAGAGGCCTATTAGATTCATGAATCAAGGTGATGAAAAGTTCAAGAGGTATGAGTTAAGTCTCAATAACTCTCAATTAGGTTAACTTATATTCCAATTGAACCAAAGGTTACCTTGACTAAATAGAGGTGACACCTAAATACCATCAATCAATGATCAATGAGATAGTCTCAAATCAAGGTGTACATGTGCGTCATTTTTAGCTACCTAGGAGAGAATAATTAAGTGTTCATCTTATCTTATGTGAACTTAATAAATAGGCGTAGCATCACAATTAAGGTATAACATATCCAAGATGGATAAAATATTATACCAATAGGTAGAAAACTTTTACTACTCAAAGTTTTCTTGCATTAATCGGTGCCACATTTACTTAAGGTGACCTTTATTACTTAAAGTTGACAACACACAATATATATACATGAATTAAAGGCATACAAAGATTGTTCCATGTGCAATAGATCACCCATGACCACCTCTATTTAGGGATTCATTTTAAACACTCATAATGTTCTTGTTAATTATTGATAGGTAGTTATATTGAGTCGACCAAATAGAAGCAACTGCTACAAAATTCCTTGGTTGCTAATCCCTTAAAAAATTTCAATTCATCATTTAGGTGTTCATTCTTCTCTCTCAATAATTCTTTCTATAAATAGTGGATAATTGGAGGCACAATCATGATTGTCCAAGCATTGATAATAAATAATTTTTACTTACTTTATTAATTTTACCTTTATCAATTACACTTCAATATATCATTCTTGCGATTTTTTGTGTTTATGCTCCTAAGTGAAAAATAATTAATGAAATGATATGGGCGTTATTCTCATGTTTCCTTTATGCTTATTCCTACACATATCAATCATTAATCAAATGATATGGTCGTTATTCTCATGTAACTTTATCACTTCTAAGTTTTGAACATATTTAGGGACTAAACTATAAAATCTTAAGCATTCATTGGACTAGTACCTGAAAATATTCCATGTCATTCATTAGTAATCACTGTCAGGTTAGTCACGAACTTCTCTGAAAAAGAAAAATCTGTTTAATAAGTAAAGATTGGTTATAGCCACCTGACATGCAGTTTGATCCAAAATCTTGACAGGCCAACAATATAAATAAAACTGTAAAAAACATGGAAAACACAATTGAGAAATATCCCCATTCTCACATTGTGTGTTTGTGTAAGAAACATAATTTCAAGGCGTTATGAACTTAAGCAACAAGTCATGATAAGCTTCCTCCACCGTCACCATCTGTGGTTATGAGTCCAAATCCACCTTGCAAATCAGTTGAAATCACTATAATCATAAATCTAATCTACTTGTCAAGTTGTGTGGAGCAATATTTTTTAACATAAATTATAAATAGTTGTTATTTAAAATAATGAATTTATCCAGGCATCCAATCTACATTTAATATTTTTTTTAAAATGAGGCAATTATTGAGAAGTTTCAAATTATTGGAAATTTGCATAATCCAACAATTTTACATTTAGTTCTTTGTGTATTTTAAGGGGAAAGTTTTGATAACTATACATATTATATATATGCTTCTTGTGAATGAGAGAGGCAGAGATGTTATGTTTTCTATTCTTACGTTGAAGATATTTATTATATTTTAGAGGAAATAATACCATCTTTATATCATTCACTACCATGTTTTTGGACAAATGAATGTTAGAAACAATAAAACATAAAAGAGAAGGAAATCTATCATTTACAAAATTTAATAGGGATCTTAGCACTAGAGTGTGCTACATTTTGAGGGCTAGAGTGCCCAAGAATGCTTAGGTTGAATTATGATGTATTTGATCTTGAAACTTTCTAGGGAGTTTGGGCATGATTTCTTGAGTTTAGGGTTCTTGTGGGGTCCTTTTGTGATCATTAAAGACATCAAAATCAATAAAAAATATCTTAAATATACAAAGGGTATGAGCACTAGAATGAGTGTAAAAACACATATGGAGTTGCAAAGGAGGGAGTTTCTAATCTAACAACAACCATGATAGCTATGATCACTTCACAATACCAAATAGAGTTTTACTACATTGAGACAGTCTTTATTCCATGCTATCTATAGAGTTAAATCTAATAGTATTAGAATGATTTGACCTTTTGACATCTCATTTGTTTTTAGATGGGGTAATTTCCCATTTAGTTAGCATAGTCCTTTACATTTGTCTATGTAGTTAGAGCACCTTTTATATTTGTCCACATCTAAGTAGAGTGTACTCATTGAGCCATCAATTTTGTTAGATGTTTACTCTACATAATTATAATAGGTGGAATCTCTTACTTTGCTCTCTTTCTCTTACCTTTATGTTTTGAAAATAGCTTCTTAACTAAATTTTAATTCATAATTATCTCAAATTTTGTGATGGATTCTACTCATTGTATGCTTCTCATTATTTTGTGATTTTTAATGGAGTGCCAAAGATAGGAAAATTTAAAAGTGGTCCATTACTTTATATGGACTAGATATCCTTTGATTGTTTGTAAAATATTTAAATTCCCAAAGGGTGTAAATTGTAAACATTGTTAGTAATTACAAGAAACTAGATATAGAGATAGAGGCAAGTGAGATACAATAGTCTATAAAGTGTTAAATTGTTCTTGTGAAGTACAAGGTTGCTTTCACATAAAGATCACTTTTGTATTTGTGGAGATCAATTATGTAGATGTGGACCTAAGCTAGAGCTATAGACAATTATTTTTGACATTTGTGACAATATTTTTCATCATTAAAATTCAATGAAAATTATTTTCAATGAAAGAGTTGATTTTCACATATTTTTCCTTTCTGTTTGAAATGCCACTTTTTATCACCACTGTCTCCATCTTCTATCTTCCACATTCATTCCTTATATTATTTTTAATTTATTTTTGTTTCTACATATATTTGTAGCATCAATCAACCCTAACTCTATTAATTATATTAATTACTCCTTCAAGGTTGACATTCATTTAACTAACTTAGAAAAAATTAATTGAACTATAATACACCCTTACAATATTATATTATATTATTACCTTTTAAATATAAATAGATTTTATTTTGTATATTTTGTAAATTATTTGCTATAGTATAGAAGAGAAAAATAAATAAGAAATAAAAATTTAGAGGGGGTGTATTAAATTATTATGATTTTTTATATCAGATCATTATTCTAGGGTCCCACTCTCCAATCCACTCTTCCAATGACTCTACTTCATTGTGATGGTCTCATTCTCCATTACATTCTTCACACAACTCAACTACATTATTTTGATGTCTCATTCTTCAATCCATTCTTCATATACCTCTACTTTAGTATGATGATTTTCTTCACATGACTACCACTTTATTGTGAGACCTTCACTTTCCAATCCATTCTTCATGGCTCCTTAATTTTAATAATCCCATTTTCCAATGTACTTTTAAATCAGGACTCTATTTTGTGGTCCCATACACCAATTTGTTCTTCAGAGGACTTTACTGTTAAAGATCCCATCAAATGTGAGCATTGCACTAAGACATGTGATTGTGGGTTTGAGGTGAATTTGATAAAAAAAAATTATGAAGAAATTATGGTGGGAGAAATGATCTTGTTATAGAAGCGGGTTTTAGAGCCCTCTAAAGATAGAATAATGTACTCTAAGAGAATATGAAGATAGGATTAGATCTTAGAAGAATCTAGAAGAAAGTGAAGATAAAGTTGAACAAGAAATGTAGTCAAAACAACATAAACAAGTATCAATAGATCCATGTATAGTATCATATTGTAAAAGGCTATTTAGAAGATTGGAAAAAGAACCAAAATAGAAGTTTCTACCTATTTTAGAAATATCAATTTAAAAAACTTGATTGATTGGATCAATGATATGGAGGAGTACTTTGAGTGTGAAGATGTGGAAAATTCTAAGTGGGTCAAGTTTGCTAAGACAAAACTAAAAGCTCACACCAAAATTTGGTGGTGGAAGGAGGTACAACTATACAAAAATTGAAAAGGAAAATAAAAGATTACAAAGTGGGATTGAATTGTGGATAATATGAAGAAGCAATTTATTCTATTTGATTATGAAATTTAGAGTAGTTGAAGAAGATATAAAGAGCGAAGAAAAAGTTTAAGTATCTTAAAGAACACATGGGGGATTTTTACAAGGTCATAATTAGAATAGGCCATTCTGAGGCCAACAAGAAGAAGGTAGCTTGTTACATAAATGGGTTGAGACCAATTTTCCAAGAGGGGCTAATTTTTTTCCCAATGACTACTACATAAGATTCCTACTAGTTTTTCATGAAGGTAGAAGAGAAGTTGATCAAATGACTTGAAAGTAGGAAAAGAGGAAGAGTTTGTGGTGGAAATAATTCTTGAAGATCCTATGGAGGTCTAAATGAAGATAAAAATAAGAATGAAGAATTTGGAACCCATAAAAACTAGAAAGGAGACAATGCCTACCATCCTTGAATGACCAAATAATGGTGAAAAAAGAGGAAGAGGAAGATTTGGATATTGAGCATACAAGTTTCCATAAATTCAATGAAGGACAAATATAATACATTAAGGTAATTTGCTTGAGTTGCACATGTAGATGAATATGTAAAACTCGAGCATTATAAAGATGAAAGAAGATGATAAGATCTTATCACAAGAAAATACTTTTTGAATGAGGAGAAATAGTTAGTTGAAAGGAAAATTTTATTCCATACTAGATGCAAAAAATAAGGAAAATGTTATAATATTATCATTGATAGTTGTAGCACTAATGATCTTACGACAGAGGAAATGGTAAACAAATTGTAGGTGTATTAGAGGAAACATACACATCCATTTGTGATTACATGGTTGTAGAAGGACCATATAGCTTTGATCAATTAGCAATTATTAGTAAAGCTCAAGAATGGAAATTACCATGATGAGGTGATGTGTGGCATCATGCCAATGGATACTTCTAATATATTTTTGGGAAACTCATGGTAGTTTCATCAATTTAGAGTACATGATGGTCATGCTAACAATTATTCATTGATGTAGGATGGAGTTCTCTAGTTCAAGACCTTAAAGGAGGAGGAAGAAAAGGTATGTAGCAATACAAGAATTTATTTGGTTGATGGAAAGAAATTTTTGGATGGTATGTCACACAATAACATGTGTTATACATTGATTCAAAGAGATAAAAAAAAGAAGATGGAGATATACCAAAAATAAAAAGATCTATTGGAGGAGTTTCTTGACATTGTGTAGATAATGTACAAGAAGGATTGCCACTAGTGAAAAATATAAGCCACTAGATGGAATCGGTACCAAGAGCCAGTTTTTTGAAATGAGGTAGTCAATTAGATGAATCTTTTAGAGAATGAGGAAATAAAAAAATAGGTTTAGGAGCTGTCAAAGAAATTATTGATTAGAGATATCTTGAGTCCTTTGTGCAATATGTATAGTATTGGCACCGAATAAGCATGGATAGTGAAGAATGCTCATTGATTCTCAAGACATCAATAACATCATGATCAAGTAAAAATTTTCATCACAAAGAATGGATGATTTTTTTACTTGAAAAATAGATCCTATGTCTAAGGCATAGATCACTAACATTAGTCCTTTTTGAAAGAACATTGGGATACAAATTAGCAAGGGGATTATATTGAATTTCAACTGTGAAGGTGAGTCAATTAGCCTTGGATATGATCCTTTTGTCCCTTGGAAATTAATTGGAATTGAATTTATTTAATTGACCGAATTAAACTATTTGAACTAATCTTTAAATGCAACTTTTCAACAACTAAGAAACAATAACAACAAATTTTGATAGCAGATCTGAGAAAGAAAATTATTTGTGCATGTATCATACAAATTTGAATTTGATTTGGTAGGACTAAGTTAATTAGGGTGACTATGTCCTACTTGATTTTTTTTATGTAAAAATTTAGTCCTTTAACCCTTTGCCCACCTTCCATTTCCTTCTTTTCTACTTTCCATCTTTGGATCCAAACTTACAATAAATTGAGAAAGGAAATGGTGGGGGGTGGCTATGTAGGAGTTTTCCTTAGTCAAGCCCATGCTTTGGTATTGCTACCTCCACAAATAGCAAAAAAATAGATTGATAAAATTTTATGAGCTCTTATCCTACATCTAAGTTTATAATGAGCTAAAATAGATAAAACCCTCCTCAAGTGCATTAGAGAAGGATTCATAAATGAAAATGATAAGATCTACCTAAGAGAAAGTCAATTACCTTTAATAAATCTAAAACATAATGATACCTCACCTTTGGAAACAAGTAGAATGAAGCTTAAAGATGATAAAACTTCGAAAACAAGTCATTAGGTTGTAGAAAATGGCCAAGAACACTTCCAAAATTTGGATTCCATCATGTCCTTCTATTGGCATAAAACTCTAATCATTGAATGAAACTTGATAAAATATGAAAATATGCTTGAATACCTAAAAATTCAAATGTATTTTGGTGGAATGTAATGATCTCTTTCTTCTTCCTTTTCTAAAATTTTCCAATTAGTTTTCAAATGGTGAAATGACTAGGTATTTATAGGAATTTAATTTAATTTCCCAAAAATTAGATCCTGATAACTAACATTTGACATTTTAAATTCAAACAATAAATCCCAACTCCAACATATTAAAGTTTTGAGGTAAAATAGGGAGACCAAGTAGGTTAGGGTGACTTAGTCTTGGCCCTCTCTTGCAGGGTTTAAAGTATTTCAAGCAAAATATTAATTTTTTCTTTGATTTTGTAAATGGGTTTTCTTGGTAAATATCCAAATGGGTGACAAAATGCATAATTAAGGACATTATATGTAAAATTGGGTCCAATTACTTAGGAGGGAGAAAAAAATAGTGTGAAATGATCGAGGGTGACAATTTATTCAATGCTACATTTATCCCCCACTTTAGTGAGAGTATGAACTTACACTGAAACTAGAGGCCAATTGTCCAAATGTTGAAGGGATAGGATGACAATGAATCTAGGGGGTGTGTAAAATCCCCTAGGACTCAAGATCCTATAGCAAGACATCATAAAGATAAGGGAACATTCATGTATGTAATGCATCAAGACAATACAAAATATACATGCTAAGAACACCACACAAAACACCACAATACATAACACAATACAAACATATTGCAAACATAATACAAACACAAGAAAACATATACAAACACAAGGCCAATACCATATTTATGAGACTTAAAATTGGCTTGGAGTCGACTGGGGTGACTCGAATCAGGACTCAGTGCCTAGACTCGGTGTAGAATTGACAAAATGAAAAACCCTAGAAATTTAGAGTTTTTTAAGGATTTAAAACTTGTTTCAAGTACCCTTTATTAAATAAACCTTTAAAAGACACAATAACATCATTAAATAGAAGCAAATTTTATTGCATACACAAGTATAGATCGATCACATAAATATATAGCACACAAATTATAGCTGAGCTCCTGAAGGAAATAACACACTTAGATATATAAATATAGTCAAGGGCGGGTGCAAAAACATGGGGGGCCAATTTGTGGATTTTTTTTTTATAAAAATGGTAGCTCATAGTGAGCACATTATAATGTGTTTGTGTTATGAGCCATTAAAAAAAAAAAAAAAATCAAATTCATTTGCATTGTGACTTTTTTTTATGCCCGCGGCCAAAATCCCTTCATTTGCGTGCTTGCATTATGGGAGGAGTCATCTTGCAAGTTTTTCATTAAATTATTGATGTTTTGTCACTAGGATACTGCCACGTTGATGAGGAGGTCTAAGAGGTAATGATTGTTTAATTTTTGATGTGAAAAATGTTAGTTTTAGGTTGTTTTTGATATTTATTTGTTGAATTTATAGGAGATTTTAATGAACCTGCAAACCCTCCTCAAAATCCTCAACAAGAAGAGCAACAAAAAAAAAGAAAAAAATCCTCAAAAAGTAGAGCAACAACAACATCAATAAAATCCTCAAGTTCAACAACCACAACAACAATCTCCTCCACCAATCCTTCAACATCCTCTTGGCACTCAGCAAAATTTAATGAGTGAAATTGAAAACAATAAAAACCAAATTAAGGAGTTAATCACGAGGTTGAATGAACTAAATGGTTCAACCATGCAAAGAAAAACCCTTGAAAATTCACTCAAACAAATTTTAAAACATGTAGATTCAATTAGTTACAAACAATTAGTTGGTTGGCAAGATAGGAGGCAGGTGGCTAGGGATTGGTACTAGGATAAATTATCATATAAAGATGTAAAAGATGTAAAAATTACAAAATTATATTTGTGCTCATTATTCACTGACCCACACACAAATTCAAATCTTAGCCTCAATGCGAAGAGGTTTCCTATCCATTGGTGCCACCACTAATAGATTAGGACATTTTTTGGGGATAGGTGGTACATGTTTTTTTATTACCCACCATCAACAATTACGAAGTCCCACAATATTTCCTAACGAAACAATACTATGAGTTCATCTTGAACTAAATCTTGAATTATTTTGATATGGACTTCCAGGGGAGAGGTGGGGGGTCGGCTCAAGATAGACCCAATGCACATTATGATCCTAAGTGAAAAGTGAGATGACATCTCACTAGGCCACCTCATGAGCACATCATTATCCCTTCCATTGTGAAGGAGAGTGTTGAGGTAGACACTTTGTAGGCCATCAGATTTTGGACCTAGAGTATCATCCAACATGCTAGCCCTATACTGCAGTGCCATCCAAGGGAGTCTTCAGGTGGTGGGCTTCAACCACATTTGTGTTAGGCTTGTGGGGAAAATTTTTCATATGACCCCACTAACACTCAAGAGGTTGCTATGTAGGATATGTCTACAACTATGGAGATGGTGAGGGTAGCTGGCATTTTGAATGAGGCTTATGGCATTGATACTTAGGTAGATGTTAGTATGCTCATTGAATTTAATTTATTAAATTTCAATTTTTAAATGCAAGATTAACTAATTTAGTTTTATGATTTTGATAAAATTTTAGGGTCGTAGTGTTGATACCAGATTGACCGACCCTACACCCGATTATTACTCCACTGCATCTACCATTAAGGTATGTAACTAGTAAACAATTATAAATTTATTACATGTTAATAGCATTGTTTTATGAATGGTATTCTAATATGTGATTTTGGATGTTGAATAGGTTAATATTGGAGGTTTCGTGGGAACACCTCCCAATGCTAGTGGATTTTCACAAACCTACACGTAGGTAATAGAATAAAGAGATTAACTAATCAATTGTACTTAATAGATTTGTGTAGTTTATATTCATATCATTTATTACCTTGCATTGCACATATTTCAAACTCAAAGCATTACTTCGTATTCCATAACCAAAAACTAGATGTTGATAGATGACAAAATTTCAACTACATTATAGTTGCTTAGAAAGTCAACATAAGCAGTGATGCAATTACTTCACATAGCATAAGTAATATGTAGGAGTAGCTTCCAATTGCATTTGCTTGTCATGGCATTCCATGAGACCACTTTTTATTGAGGCATCTTTTCAAATACTTCACTACCTTATCTATGCTATGGATGCTTGGAAGAAATATATGAAAGAATAATATTAAGCAATAGCATAGACAAGGAAATGAGTTGTTTGAAAAAATTCCTCAAAGAAATGTGGTCTCATGGTGATTTCCATCACCATGAGACCCAGTTTCTTTGAGGCATTTTTCAAACAGCTCACCACCTTTCCTATGCTACCACATTTTCCATACATGTCTACCAAAGCATTTTAAAAAATAGTTCATTTCCTTGTTGCTATGGATAAAAGCCTAAAAAAGGTGCTTTCCAACAAACTATGGATGCTTGGAAACAATCTATAAAAGCATAATAACTTAAGCAATAGCATAGGCAAGGTAGTGAGTAGTTTGTAAAAATGCATCGAAGAAATGTGGTCTCATGGTGATGGAATGCCATTCCATCACCATGAGACCACATTTATTCATGGAATTTCTTCAAACAACTCACCACCTTTTCTATGCTACCACATTTTCCATACATGCGTACCAAATAATTTTATCAAACTACTCACTTCCTTGCTGCTATAACTAAAATCTTAAAATAGGTGCTTTCCAACAAACTATGGATGCTTGGAAAAATCTATCAAAGCATAATAGTAAGCAATATCATAGTCAAGGTAGAGAGTAATATGAAAAAATGCCTTGAAGAAATGTGGTCTCATGGTGATGGAATGCCACACCATGAGACCACATTTCTCTGAAGCATTTTTTCAAATAGCTCACTACCTAAAGAATAGAAACCAACCCTTTAGCCAAAATTCCCCTCCAAATTCTTCTCAAGGTCCTCATCCTCAATTTACCAATCCATGGAATCTTCCACCTTTTATTCCACTTGTTCATGTCCCCACCCCTCCCTCTTCATGTCATGATCACCCTCCATCTCATAACCAAGACCACACTATACCATCCACCCCATCCCAACATAATACCTATGAGAAGGAAATTTGCTATTTGAAAAAATGCCTCAAAGAAATGTGGTCTTATGGTGATGGAATTCCATGACACATTTGTTTATAATGGCATTCCATCACCATGAGACCCCATTTTTTTTGAGGCATTTATTCAAATAGTTCATTTCCTTCTTTATGCTACCACAATTATTGTACATGTCTAGAAAAGTATTTTATCAAGTGGTTCACTACCTTGCTGCTATGGGTAAAAGCGTAAAAATAGGTTCTTTCAAACAAGCTATAGATAGGGAAAATAGTAAGCATGATATGGGTATGTGCAGGATCATCATGGAAGAAATAGGCCCTTAAGTGGCAAAAAATTCAGAAAAACCAGTGTTAGGCAACTTGACGTAAAAATTTGAATAAGTTATCTATATTATTTCAAAAATATGTAAGAATAGAATCTATAGAAAATTCAATGTAGTTTCTAAACTACTAGGTTTATTTAAAAATAAATAAAATCTATTTGGTGAAAATTTGAAATTTCAATGTAGTAGTACTTAAATTTCAGGGAAGAAATAAGAAGTAGGTGTTTGTCTAACCACCCTAACCATAATACAATGATAATATTTTTTTATAAGATTTTATATATGAGTAAAGGACTCATTTACGGATGTGATGCATATTTTTTTGTAGTTTTTTTCCAAGTAAATAATTAATTATGATTTTTTTTATTATAACTTTTAAAAAATATAAAAACTTGTATGTCTGACCACCTTAACTTGGTCAAAACTTCATGAAATTTATTTTTTATTTTTTTAATCCTATAGTATGTGAAGCATAGAATGTGATGCATGTTTTAGATTCAAAAAATGTGATACCGTTTGAAAGTTATAAATGTTTTTCAATCAGCCTACCGATCAGGACTTTAGTCATAATTCTGATAGAAAATGAATAATAATTATTTATTAAATTCAAAGTAAATCATAATTTATATTGGTGGAAAGTTGATAATCTCCTCTAAAAACCCTTTTCATTTCATCAATTTTGGGTAAAAAAAAGTTGTCACCAACATACCCTACAAATACCCATAATATTGCCACTTTTTGGCCCTTCATGATCCTGCACATACCCATATTCAAAAATATATAGTTTAATAAGTACTCAATTTTTTGTTCATTATCTCATATATTATAAGCCATGATGTGGATCGCTATTGTAGTTTTCATGATTGAAAAATTTGTTGTTTTATTTTCAGATGTTGGAAGCGAATACACCTTTGAATGTTCATAGGGAAATGGAGCTTGGTGTTTCATCTACTATAAAGTCATCGATGTCTCTCACGGAGGAAGTATGAGGTAGATTACTAAATTTCAATTTACATTCATTTTTATAGCTATTAGTTATTGAAAAATCAAACCATTATTTATTTGTAGTTTAATTTCTCCTTGGATGGTTTCTACAAGGCTTCAACATGCCACAACATGAGCATGAAAATCTTTCCCATTAGGAGAGAGATCATCTACTAGTGGTAAGTGATTATTTTGTTAAATATATCATTTTTTATAATGTAATTTCTATATATTAATGTCTTTACTTCTTATTGTAATAGATAAAGCTTGACCAGGAGCTAAACCCTAGGGGAAGCACCAAGAGCACTCCTCGACCTCAAAATAAACAAGTGACAGAACTATAACCATCTAACTGACAACAATAGGGGAAAAAATTATTTTGAGAGGATGCAAAGCAATGACTTTTGATTCTAGAGCCCTTTGTTGTCTACCTATATGGAATATTTTTACATATTGGATATATTTGACATTGTATGCCTATATGGCATTCTTGTAAGCCTATATGGCTATTTTGTATATATTTTATACTTATATGAACATTATTGATGTATGCCTACATGGCTTTGGCTAATAAAAATCTTTTTTATCGATGGTGTTCATATTTTCATTATAAATCCATGGTTCATTAGATATGGGTTACATGTATTCAAGTGTATACTTTAAAACTTACGTGTATTCCAATGTATACTTTGTGAGTTATGTGTTTTCATGTGTATACCTTGTATTCATGCATATACTTTATATTAATTTGTGTATACCATGTATTCATGTGTATACTTCAAGGCTTACGTGTTTTTGAGTACTTGTGCTTGCTTTATTCACATGTATGCTTGACTTATTCATGTGTATACTTATTAATTGGTTGTCCCTAACATTGATCATTTTTTTCCTTCATGGTTTTTCTTGAATATTTATTGGTTGATGCTAAACAACTTCAATATTTCTAGGAATAATAGTAGACTTAGAAATTACAAAATTGCACAAATTGAAAAGAAATAGTTAACTGTAAATAAATGCATTGATTATTAACTTGATAATTGATTAAGAATGTGATGCAATGATAGGGAGGGTAAATCAATTACAACCACAATTTGATCCAATTCAAGCCAACTTTTTTCCCTTACAACTCTATTTCATCAACTCTTCATTATCTAACCTAGTTTCCATGTAGGTTTCCAAATTGCTGTTTTCAAAAATATATTTTAGAGAAGGCCCTCAGTCATCAAATTCCTCACTCTTTTAGACCCTCATTATTCTCCCACATAACATAACTAAAAAACTTAATAGGTCTCTTTGGACCAAGTCCACCAAAATCAAGTTTCTAGCTGTCTAGGCCCCAAATTAGGTCTCTTTTACAAAGGAAGTGTACTCCAAACTTATCACCAACCTAAAAATCCAATGGTGAAACATTGCAAAGGTCTCAAAACCACCAAATTCACCATTTTCTTCATGGGAAACTATCACCAAATCACCAAACCTCTAAACCCTCATTTTTAGCAACTTTCAAGGGGTTTTATTGAAAAATAATGTTTTGGGCCTCCACCACATTGGAAAATTCTTTAAAAAAATTAAAATACACCTAAACATGCTTAAAACACCATTATCCAACCTTTTCCAACACTATTTCATCAAAATCCTATCTCAAACCACCATTTTTGGTGCCAAATCACAAAATAGTCAACTAGGGCATCATGCCTAGATCCTCAAGAGATCTCCACTACTATCACAAATCATCCAAACACCTATTTCTACTATTTTGGACCCATTCCACAAGCTATAGAAGTCACAAACTGTGTAATGTGTCAATTTTTACACTTTTAAAACCCTCAAAATAGGGTTAATAGACCTGCCTCTGAAAAATAAAACAAAATCCCACCAAACTCAATGATAAGTGCTGAAACCAAATTAAAATAAAATTTAAATCATTCCTCTTAGTGCATTCAAGGAATTTCAAAACAATTTGTCTCTGTATGGTACCATACAAGCTAGGGAAATGCAAACACACAGAAAATCAGAAGAAAACATAGATAAGTAATTGGTTTTTCACTTCAAATCCCTCCAAGAGAGATTACATTGAGTCCCCTTTACATAATTATTATTTTTCCCTCATAACAAAACTTACTCAAATAAAAAAAACTGCATTTTGAGTTGATTGACCATTGGACTTCTCCAAAATCTACCTTTTTTCAATTTTTGTAATTTTTGCATTTTTGCATCTTTACATAGAAATTTTTGACAATATTGTAAGAATATGAAAACATAGACTCAATGACCCTTCTAAATGATTTAAATATTCGAAAAATGGTCTACATGGACCTTATTTAATGACAAAAGAATCTACATGTCAACCTAAGACCTTATCAAATGACCTTCCATGACAACATTTTCACAAAGTGCACTTGGTGTTGCTATGCCATACAACCAGCCTTGAAACTTTTCAAGTACCTTAGAAATTGTGCAAAACCATAATGTATCTAGTCCTTTAGTGCTATCCATCCTACATCCACACTTGGTGACTCTCTCCCATGAGTCAAAAGTTGCAACCTTGCACTATCTCTGTCTTGAACATACTATCCTTTACCATATTGTTGTTGTTTGACTACCCTTGTATTTGGAAATGATGTAAAATCTACCAACTTACTTGTGCCATCCATACCATGTACTATATTCCTCTTTTCCTCCACTACATGCTCAATCTTAGTCACATACCTTTGCCAAATTCTCTGATCTACTTCACTTTTCGCACTCATTTTCACCAGCAGACTCTCTGCCCCAAATGCCACTGTGGTATCAAATTCATAAGCCTTTATTTTGACAGTTTCAAATTTCCCATTCACCTCTATTTTTTTCAAATGAAATATGACTATCCCAACCACAAATTCATCTTGTTTCTCTAGCTTATCTTGCTTCTTAATAAGAAATTCACCCTTGTTCTTCCCTATTTCAGACTTGGACTCCAATCTATTAACTTATTTTCCATTCATCATTGAAGCATCATTCACATTTAGTGTCTAAACATTCTCTCTATCCCTTCTATATATTGTCTCAACACCTTTAATCCTTGAAGTGGCTACATACTCTTTGCTTTTGTCCTTTTCAAGGTTTACATCCTCCTTGCCAAACATGATGATATTGGCTTCCTTGGTCTGTTCTCTAACATCTTCCTACAGTGGTGGTAGTTTGAAAGCGATACCATCCTTATCATACAATGACTGCCTATCAAATTTCCATGGCCTTCCAAGCAATAAATGGCAACAATCCATTGGTAAAATGTCACAAATCACCTTATCTTTATACCCTCCAATTTGAAACTCAACAAATGCTTGTTCTCTAACTAGTAGTAATTGATCATCATTTAACCATGATACCTTATAGGGTGATTCATGAGGAACATTCAACAAATTTAACTTATCTACCATTTCATTAGACACCTTGTTTTCAGTGCAACTAGAATCTATAACTACTTTGCATACCTTACCCTTGGATTTTCATGTGATCCTAAATAAATCTCTTCTCTGCAATGGTTCCTTCTCTCTAGAGGTCTTCAACACTTGTCTTCTCAGCATCAAGGATTCTCCTACCTCTAGAGCAGCAAGATGGCTAGGAGATTTTTCACCTTCACTTTCTTCTTGGACCAATTGCACCCTCTTATCACTTCTTCTTTCACTCCAACATGAATTAGCACCAAAATTTTTAGGGAACTTGTATTGATGTATTCCCAAACTCATTGCAATTATAGCATCTTCTTGCAAATGTATTTGCACTTCTACCTCCTCCAAATCTTCCTCTTGAGCCTCTAAAACCACCTTTGAAATCAAAAGATTTATCTTTACATTTTCCTTCACCTTCTTGTTCTTCATTTGATTTCTTTGAAGTATGAAAGGTTCCTCTACCTCTAATGGAATTATCTTGTCTCCTTTTTAGCTTTTCTTCCACTCTAATGGCTAACTAAAAACATTCTTCTATATATCTTTGATTTTCCAAAACCAGTTTATTTTGAATGTTAAATCTAAGACCACCAATATACCTAGAAACTTTCTTAGCCTCATCCTCTTGTCTACCTAGCCTTATACTCAACTTATAGAATTCATCAGTATAAGTAATGACATCTATTTCTTTTTGATTCAGACTTTGGACTTTCTTATACAACTAAAAATCAAAATATTTAGGAATAAAATTACCTTTGAGCTTTGCAACCATCTTTTCCCATGAAACTATCTTTGATTTTCCTTTCTTTCTCCTCTTAGCTTGCTCATAGTTTGACCATAACAATGCATGTCCCTTGAGTTTTGTATTTGCTATCTTTACCTTCTGATCATCAGGTACATCTTCACACTCAAAGTGATTATCCATGGTTGCAATCCAATCAAGTAACTCTTCATCAT
>VDFB02292292.1:0-36661 GCA_007258455.2 Sequoia sempervirens
ATTATCATGTTCAATAACAGTTCTCTTAGGATCATTTTCATTCAATCGTATCCTGTACCATAGGACGACGAACAAAATTAATTTGAAGGACTTAAATTCACACTCAAGTATATCATCCAAAATCCCATAGTATTTATTTCTTGAGACTTTTTAATGTATATCACTTCTAGATGAAACATTAGTCACCTGAAAGACTGTAGTTATACCAAAATCACAAGTTTTCTTCATGTCATCTAACATTTTGATTCAAAATTTACAACCATTGCACCACATAGCCTTGTGGTGTTTCACCTACAATATGTCAAACATGTAAAAATTATTGCAATATCGTCGTTGATAAACATATTTATTCATGGCCAAATGTATGCAAAGAAAACAATCTCAAGTTACATATACATCAATATAATTGAAAATAATTAAATAATATGGGTGATTAATATATTTATACGTACCTTTTTATCTCTTAAACCATATGCTGAATCAATTTCCCTTTGTGTAACATTGGAATCTCCATTACAATGAGCTTCTTTAACCAATGAATCCACACCTTCCCATGTTAATGCACGACCAGATTGTTGACATCGTTCAATCCATACCATCATCCAATCAAGATTGTTGGCGACGTACAAATGTAGTCCATCCCACTCTTGACCAACTATACCAAAAAAAAATTGAAATTCACAAACAACGTATAATTAGTTAAATACCACAATATACGACCTTAATTTATAATTGATGTATATTGAAGATTAAAAATTAAATAAGTACAATATACATAAAAACCATATATAAAATGTATTCCAATTAATCTTCATGACCATCTTATAATTACCTCTCACTTTCCTCAATCTACCTTTCCCCAACAGGTACTCCCCTTCTAATTTGTTAATGGAGTTGGGATCTCAAATGCGATCTACATGGATCTTTGCTGCAAACTTAGGAAGATATTCACTAATGTACACCATGGTTTGGTATACCATATATCCCTCCACCATAGAATCCTCAGGATATGCTCTTTTTCTAACCAAAGCCTTCAAAAATTTCAAGTGCCTCTCAACCATCCACATTGACCTTGTGTGTACAAGTCCACACAATTCAATCTCCTCAACTTGGTGTATAAGGTAGTGTTCTTGTGCATTGAAATTTTTTGAAGGTAGACACTTTTTCATTTCACACATTAGACAAGTAATTTTTCTCTTCCAATAATTTATATCTTCTTTATGGATTTCTTTAGATGACAACCATCTACAAGTGATTCAAGGTGCAAATATATTAACAAGATTTAACAAAAATATATAGTATATTTACATAACAAGTAAAACAAGTGGCAATTATAAGATGTATACAACAAATTGAACAAATCTTGCTACTTACCCTCATGTATTTCCAAGAGATATATAATCCTGTTGACATTGTTATCGTGTTGTCTCGAGAGATAGAGGTAGAACGCATTCCAACAATTATAAAATAATCTTTTCATTATTTTTTCAAAAGTAGTAAACACAATAAACTGAAAAGTACATGCATTATACAAGTGTATATAATATACCAGAATAATTACCTTAATGAAGGTATGCCAATCATGCGTTTTCATCCCTGACCCAAATTCACCTTTCTTTATTATTATATTGTTTATGTTCAATAACAAACTGTGGGAAATCGAATTTTGTGTATGACTTCTTTTATAGCATTGCTTTGCTGCTCTGTTAATAACCAAGGAAGGGCACTTATATTAATTTGGTCTCCATCGCTATTTAATTGAATGACATTTTTCATTTCATGATTGGCTTCCTGAATGTCAGTACAAATTTTGATAATTTTTTCTTTGTCATGCCTTCCATCCAATATTTTCCATAATATTTATGTTATACTTTTTCTTCGAGGCGTATTGTATCAAACAAATACACAATTCTTAGTTGCTCATAGTAGGGCAAATCCTACTAAATTTTGTGATGAATCTCGGAAGCTGGACTAATGTCCCAACCCGTTCCCAAAATATAAAATATAAATTCAAAACATACCATATATGCTAGATAAACAATTTGATCCAATGTATAACCTTGACAATTAATTCTATTATATTCCAACTTCCATAGGCAAGGTGTCGTTCTTCATGGTTTTGATGTAGTCTCCTCTTTTCCATTGAAAATATGTTTTTCAAAGAAGTCGGATACTTAAGGATTTATATGCGGAGGAAGTTCCTATACCATCAAACACCTACTTTCCTTAAACTTGTTGAATCCATCTAGATTATCTTTGGACCACAAATTGGACATGCAAATTTCTTTGTTTGAAGACCAAGAAGATGATATATATAATTGATTAAATAATATGTCAATTTTTCATTATATATAATGAATAGATTATTTTAAAAACATGCATGATATCTACTTCATCAAATTAAATATTGTTAAAGTGCAGTCGAACATTATAACATACCACAAAAATGTGTTAGCCCTGGGGCATCATGAATTGTCCATACAAGCATTGCATGGAATTGAAATTGGCTTTGTCCTATTGGTTTGGAGACGTCATACATAGTGATTCCATTCCATAACTTTAGTAACTCGTCGATAAGAGGATCGATATATACATTCATATCTTTAACTTGGTACTTACCTAGTTGAATCAACATAAACATTAAATAATTATTATAACCATTTTACTACAATAAATATAAATTATTGTACATGAATATTGAATGAAAAAAATATAAATCATTATGCAACAAATAAGACAAATGAGATGCTAATATGTTAAAGAAAATTGATGTAAACAAATACCTAGAACAATCATTGACAACATTATGTGCTCCAGGCTCTTTATTGACATCCATGGAGGAATGTTATTGTTGATAACAAAAATAGGCCACACTGAGTAAATAGATCGCAGCTCTCCAAATGGATTGACACCATCCGCTCCCAATGAAAGCCTGAGATTACGAGGTTCTTCTTTAAAGTGTGGCCATTTTTCCTCCATGTCCCTAAATGCAAAACCATCCATAGGCATTCAAAGAATGTCATCTCCACTTCTATTCCGTGCATAGTAATCCATAAATTGTGCTAAGCTTTCGCACCTAAATAATCGTTGCATACGTGGAATAATGGGAATATAACAAAGAACCCAGAGGCACCTTTTGTTAGTTGACTGCTCGACATCTACCGATATGAAATTCTAGGCATTCAAGAAAAATTCTTGTTGTTTATGATATATAATATGATCATTGGGATATGTATCTATTATTTCAAAACATACTACTTCCCGATATACTATAATGGCACATAAATCTCAGATGAGCAAGGTAAAAAATATTTTTATGGTGGAAAATGCAAAAATTCACCAATCAATCTACAAAAAAGAAAAATTTTGGTTCATATAAAAGAATATTAATGATGCTGTTATTTTATCCTTTATTTACTAGTGATGAACTAACAACAATTAGAATAGATGAAAAAAGATGACATATATGGCATACCTTAACATCCTTGAGATTGCTATGTTTGATAAACCATTCATAACCTTCAAGTTCAACATCAACAATACAAGAGAGAAGAGTTGTTTCGGAGCCTTCATAAGGCTTCTTTTGTATGCCTTCTCAAAGTATAGAAAACGTATGAACATCATCATCAAAGTCATCTTTGATCATCATGATCAGCTCTGCCACTAAATGTGTCATGGATCAATGTATTTGTACCATCATCTTCAACTGTGTTTTCTGGCACATGATCATCTTCTTCCATAGGATCATTAACTTCATCTTCGATATTCATAGCTCCATGTTTTTCCACTTGCAAAACCACATTCTCCAGGCCGTGATAATCCATATCATCTTCCCTAGGGCGCCCAACCTTTATAATAATGATTGACACAAATAAACCATGATCATGATCAAGTGATTATATATATATATATATAATTTTAAAATGATATAAACATTTACAAATTCAATTAATATAAACACATATAATGATCAACTTACCAATGGTCGATAGTCATGCCCCCCTTCAACATGACCATGCTGCCTACAATGTTTCTCAGCTGTTGTGATTAAAAGTCGTCTTATCTTTAAGCCCTTGCAATTATTGCAAGGACAATAACATTTCCCATCACCCTTTCTTTCCAATCTAGCCCACAATCTATCAAGTGTCTCTTCATTTTGTTCTAGACTAATATTATCTGACATAATTTTTCTTTACCAAGCTTGACTATTTAGATCTTCAAAAAAATCAAACTCACACTCCAATAATTTTTATTCATAGACAGGTATCATGATCTAATAATTCTAATATTTTACACCAAAAAATTTGGCATGCAACCACCCCTACAAAAGAGAAGATAGTCTGAAGTTAATGACCCCAAAAAACACTTTAAAATGCTAATTCCAAAACTTATTAAATTTTTATTTTAATATGATTTCCAACCGTTAAGACTCCTGACATCAAAATATTGAACTTGATCACAAACTTCCTACAACAATGGAGATAGTGAGCTAGTAAGAGCAAGTGATCCATTCCTAAGGAGCAACAAGTCGAAATCATCATTGCTAATGTCAATACAGATTTATCCTTTTAGTTAAAGATGCAATGTGTCCCTTTTTATGATGAGCTTATCCCTAGGGCCCTCAACATTTAGAGAGCCCTAATAAAAAACAACAAAAGCATTGGTAAGAGCATGATTAGGGTACAAAACCTAGGCCTCCGTAGAAACATAAACAATAACTATAGCGGATTAGTGAGGTTGCAATACCAGAAAGATTGAGACATTGTAGGTAATAAAAAATATTGCAATCTAAAGATTGTAGCCAATAACAAGCACACTATGTAGCTTAGTGACATTTATAAATGCAATCTATGGTAAGAAGAATGATAGTCACTTGAGATGTGACAATCAAAAATAGGTTGAGCAGTGACAAGATAATAAAGCTCAAACCTTGCATAGCAAAGTGGATATTTTAATAGTGAGTTTCCTTACTCCCTTGCTGACCTTAAGGGTTTTTCAAATGCTTTTGATAGTGTTAGACAAGGAAAATGCAATTAGGGAATGATTGTCCAAATGAAGTAACAGTGGTAAGCATAGGTTCAATGTTTCTTCTTAGCCATTAATGTATAATGGGCGTAGTGGATTGCATGTTTGAGAAGTGTTTTGAGACTCATCAAAGATGGGAGAATAGTGAATAATACCTTGTGGACTATGAAGTAGTGTCAATAAGGTTGAAGGATCTTAATAACTACAATACCATGATACAATGACTCCCTTGTAGTAAGTAGGCAGTCTATAGGGCATAGTTTGATTTTATAGAAGGATGCTCATGAAAGGAATCTTCAAGTGATAGTGAGTGAGTTGTTTAAGATTGCAGCTGAGAGTGCAATACCCAGTCTTAAAGAAAGTTAGAAAAGTAGTAAATATGCAAGAAAATTGAATCCGCTGGAATGTCATAATTCATTAATGTTATCTTCCATAATGCCTTTGAGTTTGAAGAAAAAATCTTCATTTCATGATGAAAGGGCATCCTAATGGTCAATCACTAGCAACCATGATTTCCTGTCAGATGCTATTGTGCTATGGATATTTCAAGCAAGGCGTTGAGTGGTTTTGGAACAATTTTGTATTAGACTTGATTGATATGCATTACCATGGTGCTCCGGCCAAAGACATCGTTTGAAGAGATTGAAGGTGGATTATGGAACTCAAGGGTTGTTCATGAAAGCATTAAAGAAAAGGACTTCTGCATTCATTTAAAATCCACAACTCATGAGATATTAAAGATGTCACATGCAAACCCGAAGTAGCTGGAGTAATGAATACAGTGCCAAAGAGGATAGTGTGTTGGGGCAGATTTAGGAGATCTCCACATTATCTAATTATAGGGAAATACATCATTTATTTATTTTTTTAATTAAAAGAAATCATTCTAAACCCTATATAGGATATATTGATACTTCAAAAGCCTCTGAAGGAACTTGAGATTATGCAAATATATGTCAAGTAACATTCATGAGGTTTAGAAAATCTTGATCACTCTCTAGAATAGCCCATTAAACATGGGTTGTGCTTGAATGCATTACATAATTGATATAACACAACCACTCTACATATCAACCAGAGTTATAGGCTCTTTATTGTAGTAAGAGGTAATCACTCTTCAATCATGCTATAATTACATCCTTCTAACCCGCAAACTTGAGACAACCTCTAATGCACCCAATGATGATTGACACCTACATTATAACCTAAATAATCATTATTATATGATTGTTCTATTTATTTTCACAAAATGTCCAACCCCACCCGCCCATGACCAATAGATTTATGGATCACATAATTACAGTCACAAGAATTTGTTCCTTGGTTGTGATCTTATGGTGATTCCACACAAAAAAATTTGGAGATGAAATTCTCAAAACCCTTAACCTCTAAAAATGAAATCTGATCAGATGTTACTTTAAAATATGATTTTCAAACTTGGAACTACAAATTTGACTTTACAACTGAATTCTGCAAAAAGACAATGACTACCCTCAACCTGGCAATATCTTCTTGAATTTTTTCTGATTTTTCCCAAGAAAATCGTCCTTAGTTCTCCACAAACTATCTCAAGTAGAGCAAAACACTGTCGCAATAAATCAGGCGCAAACTCATTTTTCTTTATGTCGGCCACAATTTGTTTTTATTTCTATTTTTCATGTTTGTCAAAAATTTGAGGAAAATGATGCCGACATTTCGACGATCCCCAGGTTCATCAAAAATTTGACGAATGTCGGGGATAAACTTTCAAAAATTGAAAATTACACATCGAATTTTACAAGCGCCCGGCAAACATTGAATTTTACATATTTCGTTAGACAGTTTCATTGGATTTTGCAGTCAAATGTATTAGTGATAGAATTTCTATAAAAAATTGCTAGACCATGAAATGATCTTACCTCTGCAACACTCCTCGGGGTAGGGCATTCAATTATAGATCTCACCTTCTTTGGATCCATTTTGAGACCATCTACTAAGACAACAAATCCCAGATACACCAACTCTCTCTTCAAAAAACTACATTTCTTCGAATTAATCAACAAATTCTCCTCCCTTAGCTTCTCAAAAACTCTTCGTATATGCATCAAGTGCTCCTCCAATGTCTTAATGAAAATTAAAATATCATCCAAGTAAATAATAAAAAAATTTCCTAAAAATTCTTTCAATACCTCATTCATAAGATGCATAAATGTGCTCGGTACATTGGTTATCCCAAAAGGCATGACCAACCACTCGTACAAGCCCTCCTTCATTTAAAGGTTGTATTACATTCATCTCCTTCTCTAATTTGGATTTGTTGATATCCACAATTCAAATCTATCTTCGTGAAGTACTCAGTTCCACTCAAACAATCCAAAATGTCATACATTCTCGGCAAGGGAAATCTATACTTGATGGTGATTTTGTTGATGGCTCTAGAATCAGTACACATCTGCCATTCCTCATCTTTCTTTGGTGCTAGTATTGCATGCACTACACATGGACTCAAACTCTTTCGAATCAATCCTTTCCGCAACAACTCTTGCACTTGTCTATTCAACACTTCTCTCTCTATTGGAGTCATACAATGAGTTGTCTTATTTGAAAAACTGGCTCTAGGAATCAAGTCCATCTGATGGCTAATCTTTCTTATGGGAGGAAAACCATCAGGTACATTATCGGAAATAATAGCTTGAAACTCTTTCAAGAAATTTGAAACCTCTACAGGTACCTTAGTAGTATCTTCTTTATCAACTCTAGGGATCAATGCAAAACACATATGCTCATGCTTCATACCTTCTAGGAATTTCCTTCCATCAACCAAAAAAATTCTTGCATTACTGCATACCTTTTCCTCTTCCTCTTTCAAGGGCTTCAACTTATGATGAACTCTATCCTTTTTCAAAGAATAGGTGTTCACATGTCCATCATGTACTGCTCATCGATCAAACTGCCACAGTCTACCTAACAACATATGAAAAACATCCACAGGAATAATATCACACAATACCTCATCATGGTAATTTCTAATCTTGAACTTTAGCATAAATTGTTCATTTACCAAGGCTTTATGGATTTTGGAACCAAGCAATCCGGTATGGGTTTAGATGCCTTCTTCTCTCCAATCACAACTTACTAATCATTTCTTTTGAAAAAAGGTTATCAATACCACCTCCATCAATAATAACATTACAAAATTTATCTTCACACTTACATTTGGTGGGAAACAAATTCTTCCTTTGAGTTGGTTCCTTCTCCTCATCAAAAAGGCTCTTTTGGTAACAAGAACCTCTCCTCTTTTTGTATCCTTAGAATGTGAAGACTCACCATCTTCATCTACATGTGCAACTCGTGCATTACGCTCAAGTCTTCTATTTGTCCTTCCTTGATGTTGAGGACTCTCATAGGCTTTATGTCCTTCTTCTCCACACTAGAAACAGGTTCCATGAAAGCCTTCTCTTCCTCTTTGGTTTCCATTATTCTTATCATGAGGATAGTAGGTGTTATCTCCTTTCTGGTTTTGGCTGCTACTAGAGCCTTCACCCTTCTTTTGATCTTCATTTCAACCTCCATATGACCATCCATTGGTCTTTCCTCCATAGCCTCCACCTCATTGTTTATTCTCAGGCCTCTTGTTCATTCATTCTTCAACCTTTAGAGAAAATTTCAATAAGCATCCTCAATGCTCGTCATTCTTACTAGTGCCAATTCTTCATGTATGTTTGGATTCAACCCCTTAATATAATGAGAAAATTTCTCTTTATTTTCCTCAAAATGTCCTATCTGAATCAAGACCTTGTGAAATTCCTTTGTGTATTATTTCACCATCCTTGTCCCTTTCCTCAAGCTCTACATCTTCTTGAGTAGATCCAATTCATAATCAACTGGAATAAGTTGTTTCTTCAATTTTGACACCATTCTATCCCATCCAGAAATTTTATCTTTCCCTTGTCTTCCTCTTTTAGCTAGACCTCTTTCCACCATATACTAGTCTGACCTTTCAATTTTTGTCTTTGTAAACGTCACTCTATGAGGATCTTCAATCTCCTCAAAGTCAAAAAATTCCTCCATGTCATTGATCCAATGAATGAATTATTCAGGATTTAGATTTCCACTAAAAGTTAAAATCTCCATTTTAGGTCTCTTCCCAATGCTTGAGATCACTCACAACAATCTTCTTTCTCCAAGATCCATTAGATCCTGCTCTTCCCCTTCCATTTCTTCTTTTGTTTCATCTTCACTATCATCTTTGTCTTGTTGCAAGGCTTCTAATTTCCTTCTAAGGGCTCTAATTTCATCTCTAGGTGGATCTCTTCCTCCACCACCTCGGCCTCTACCTCTGCCATACTGGGCAAGTCTTGGACGCATCTTGAACTCAACCCACACTCATAGGTCCTAATGCAACTACCTCACATTTGACACTCTATTACAGGCTCAAGAACTCCTGCCTTGATACCACTTGATGAGGCCACATCACCCAAAACCCACAAAAATCATAACAACATATACAAACATAGAACATGTGAGACAAAAAAAATGACTCACTTTCAATTATTTTTAGAAAATGGAACTACAGTCTCAAAGCTTACATGCTACAACTTCATGGGTTTGATTCATTACAACAAAATGAACTCTGAAAAGAAAATTTACTATTTTGAGCCATAATCTGCACTATCAGGGCTCCTTCTATAACCCCCGCTTAACCCTTTTTATTTTCCTCAATAACCACCCTAGAATGTTCTAGAAAGTTCAAATTTCCCCTTTTTGTTTTGGTGCCAAAAGTCCCACCATTTGATTTTTGGCCTAGGAAGAAATTCTTATGAAATTCACTTTTTTCAAGGACCAACTTCGTGGGGCCATAAATTTTGATTTGGGTGTTTGATTTTCTATTATTGCATATCATTGGAAAGCTCTTGATGAGATTTACAACACACAAATAGACCATAGGTCGGTTCAAACACTTTTTGAACTATTTTGAGGCCTCTAAATTTTTATATTTGAATTTGAAGCTACATTGGAGAAATTTCCTAGGACAAAAACTTTAAATTCTCCAAAATTGTATAGGGTATTTAGGTGATTCTTTTGCGACTGGATTTTTTTTTAGCTCTGCTCCTTGGGGTAAATTTTCACGTCCATACAATCCCATTTTGGTCGACTTGCTAAAAATAGTAAGTGCCTGTTTTTTGCTACTTTGGATGCCTAACATTCTTATACCCCTGAAGTGCCATCATGGGACTCAAAACAACTAAATAAAATAATGAAAACATTTTTTTTGTGTGATGCAAGATTTCCCTACACCGCTAGATTCTCGTGCATCACACATATCTATCTTGACTCCCCCTTTTCAGCATAATGGGAGGGTTTCTACTATTGGTGCTAATGCTTCCTTTATTTTAGTTTGGAGTGATCTATGATCTATTTCTTGTTCATATGTACTTTCTAATGTAGTGTACATCAATGGCTAGTTACCATGAATTTTTGTGAGATGGATCACTTACCATATGGACACTCTTACATTCTTATTTTTTGGAGGTGACCTTCCATTTTAATTTGATTAAAGACTATTGGTACCTATATTTTTAACTTGCATCTTGCATGTTGAGTAGTGTCATTAGGGTCACTCATGCAAATTCATGTATAGTTTGTATCTTTGAGAGCTAGATGTTTTCCTTTTTTTTCCATATGACTCCAGTAGTGTCATTTTGGACACTCATGCAAATTATTGTCTCTCTTGTGATTAGTGTTCTTCAAACTATTGGTACTTATATCTTTGAATTTCACCTTGCATGTTGAGTAGTGTCATCAGAGTCACTCATGTAGATTCATGTACCACATGTATCTTCAACTTCCAAATGTTTTCCTTTTTTCCATCTAATTTCAGTAGTGTCATTGAGGGAACTCATGCATATTATAGTCTCATTGATCTTGACATTGGTATCTCAGTGATCCCACAAAGTTGGTTTACAATTTCTGGGAGATTCTGATTTTTGTTGAAATCACATATTTTTAGAAATAATAATAATTTAAGCCTTTAAAGTTTCATTTAAATCATTTCAATTGAAGAGGGTTTGATCAAACTACCTTAGATCAAACCCCCTTGGATAAAACCCCGCTAGTTTTAAACCATACCTATAACAGAGTCTCCTTTACACCTATCAAAATGATGATAAAAAATAACTTTTTATTTACCTTTTTTGGGATCAAATGAATTCATTTAATTTAATTTTTTTTGAGTATTTAGTCCTTATTATAAGCTTCCCAAAAAGTATAATTTTAAATAAATTTAATTTAATTATTATATTTATTTTTATTTCTTGTGAATGTAGGTTTTCACTGAAAATCAAACTCTTTGTTTTGCAATGTGAAAAATAGAAGATTGTCAAATAAAATAAAATGAGTGCACTAGATATTGAAGTCCTTGATCCAACAAAAGAATTTTGATACACAAAAGGTTACATGTTATCTGTTATTGCTATGCGAATTATAATTGGTTTGACTTGAAACTTGATTAAAAGAGAAATAATATTAGATTAAAAATATCTAACAAGTGGAAGCATAGATATCAAGTTAAAAATCTAATTCAAAAGAATTAGAATTTTATCCTAATGGAAAAAGTTATCGTTATACTGTGAGCGTCACTTTTTTAAAATGTTGTTTTCTAAAAAAAACTAGTTTTCAAGGGAGATGGAAAAGGAATGAAATATGATTCCAAATTTTTTGAAAAATATATATTTAGAATCTATAGACAAAATATCACAAAACTCTAGTTGGAATTATCTTCAAATTCCTCACAGTTTAGCCACTATAGGTGCCTAATAGTGAAGATTTAGTTAAAATAAACTATTTCAGTGTCCAGTTTGGCCAAAAATTGTAAACCACTATTGTGGGATCACCCATCTATGATTTACAAATGTTTCCCCTTGTTTTCCATCTGATTTGAGTAGTGTTATTGGGGAACTCGTGCATATTCTTGTTATCTTGATCTTGATCATCATTATTTTAGAGTCCCCTGAGGTTCTTCATTTCAGTGCCATATTAGTCATCATTTGATAAAAGTAGACAACTTCTTTGTGCTTTACTGATGTTTTATATGTTCCTCTTATTTTTTGGGACATTTTTGCAGTTGGAGGCTTCTTGAAACTTCACCTTTATTTGGATGCTTTTTCAATCCTTCATTCACCTTTCTTTCTTTTGGTGAGGAGTTTTCTCCCACTATGGTTTTCTCATTTTCTCCAGTTTTGAGAGATCTTTTGTTTCTACATGGATACCTCAACAAGTCTTGTTTGTTGGGACACATCATGCATTCTCCTTTTAGGTTTTTGTTAGCTACTCCCTAAGTTTATCTTAAGGGGGGTTGTTAGAGTACTCATGCATTAGCTAATTAATTATTAGTCTAATTTATTCTCATGCACTTAAGCTAAACTTAGGAGATCTTTATGAATAGCTAACTAAGTTCTTTTCTATGTTAACTAACATGAGCTATTATTAGATCATTATGTCTCATCACATGTGATGTTGACACTTGTCATGATCTAATCACTTTACCATTTAGGGTTGCTCATGTATATCCCTCAACCTTCATTGTACTATCTCTCAAACTCTCGATCTTTGAGGACTTTTGTTTTCCTTGAGGATTCTTGAGGTTTTTTTTGTAGCTTTTTCTTCTTGAGGAATATTGCATATATTTTTTGCAAATCTCTTGCATGGAATGTGTCTTTCTTAGTTGTTTGATCTCGTTTCTCATTTTTTTCACAATTCTAACAAACTTTTCAAGATCCACCAAGATTTGTAACCTGTATCTCTCAATCAAGACTAATAAGAAGTAATTCCACAAGCTCTAATACCATGTAAGAGTTGGTATACAATAATTTACACCATGCAATATTCTATTGAAGATTATAGCTAATCTAGGAACTTCTTGAAAGAACAAGAGAGATCAACTCTAATGAAAGAAATATGATATTCTGTCAAAAGATGCAAATGATCGATTATGATTGTATGATTGTTGATTTGCATATGAGACCCCTTGGTTACATAGCTAAGGTGATACATAAGTTTAAACAAGATCATGACAAGTGTCATAATCCTACAACATGAGGCAACTAATATTAAATGATTTAGGATACAATCATTAAATACCAAAAGATAAGATAAGGTCTTATGACAACTAACAACCTTCTAGAAAGATTTTCTATGACCTAAGTAAGTTTAACATGTGAATAAGACCCACTAGATGAACTAGTTAGGTAAAATACCTAATTCACACCAACAAGCATTAACTCTAGAGATTGAAACCTTTGCCTTCTCTTGCCTCATGAAACTACAATCCTTTGCTAGTATTTTTTAGTCATAAACAAAGGTCAATAATAGACCACCAAATTTCTTAATAGTTAACTTTTGAGCACATTTCCATTTTGAATCTTGACAATGAAAATTAATAGAAATGAAAGTTGATTAATATTTTGAAACAAAAATCTTTTAATCACTAATTAAAACATGTCTCCTCTGCTATAATTCCATAATAGAAACTAATAATCAAATCTACAATTTTAAAACTAAGTCAAGATGTTTTTTTATCTCTCTAATTAAATTAAATTTATATTTAACATTTCTAGTGGCCAATAATGATCAATGAGACTATAAATAAAGATATTCCCAAAAGCTAGGCCCCAAAACAAATAACATTCTAAAACCTTATAGAAGTTTCTAGCAATGATTGTAAGTCGGTAGTTGTTGTTGTGCCCCCTATAATTCAAGAAGAAAATAATTTGGCATTATTCGCTTTTAAAAAGTGAAAAACATGAGACTTGAACAGATTTCCAAATCAAAACATTTAATTTGCACGTGTTTACCATGGGAAAATAACATGTGTGCGATGATCGAAATGCTAATTATTAATTTCACTCGCAACGAGATAATATTCAATTCCATTGAATGATAAAGAGCTATGGAAATAATATTACTAGCAATCGCACCTGTGGGGTGCAATGGGGATGCCGAAGAGAATATAGTGATAATTTGAAAGTGATAATAGTAAGTAAAAATTTGAGAATTCATTAAGGTTAAGATATAAAGGGTCTTTGTCTTGTACAAAGATAAAAAGAATATCAGTTAATATAATTAGATTGTCTAGATTATCATTATGCATTACATTTGGCATTTGAGTGCCTTCTTGTCTGTGTGATCTGTTAATCATAAACTATGCTACACAATACAAAAGATATCCTTCTTTTGTGACTTTATTTGGAATATTGGCAGACCTTTTCCCATTAAAATGAACATTTTTGAATATCTCAAATGTAACAGCATTCATAGTCTTCAATTTGGACTATGAGGGCCTCTTTGGCAGAGGTTTGAAAGTAAGGAATATTGCCATTAGAAGCACAACATGATCTGCTTGTTTCTCAGAAACCTGTAACAACCAATATTTGTGCTTAGTTACTTCATCACTACTATCAACTGTAAACAAGTAGGTAATCAAAATATCAACTCACCTAGCACTCTATTGTTTCCACTATTCATGCAAATATCTGGCTGTCATTTGAAGAAAAAAAGAGCCACTATAGCAAAGATACGCTTGTTTACTTATCTTAGAAGCTTTTCACAAAAGAAAATAGCTTCAAAATACCTTGTTTGAAGGGTGAAATTATGAATGAGAGTTGACTGATTAACCCTTAAACATGTATTGTAGCTTTTAATATAGAACTCCTGAAATTAAACTTCATTATTGTTTTAAATTTGAAACATAGGACACTACAAATATATCCTCAAAACAAAGTATAATCAACCAGGCAAGAATATTCTGCAAATCATCATGAAAAATAAGCATTTACTGGCCATAGTAATTTAAAACCTTGTATAAAATGAGAAGCTTAAAAACCTTTGTATCATGTGAAGAAGGATATAAAGGAAATAACTTCACAAAAAATAAAAGCACATATTTCACAAAGTTTGATACTTACCACTTTTCTTGAACAAATAGGAACAATTTCCTTTGGTCCAAAAAACTTCATAGGAATGACTTTTACATTTGACTTTACAGTTATTTTCCTCATGTATATCTTTCACCTGCAGATAAAAAGTAATAAAAACAATTCAAGAAATAGAAAATAATATGAAATTATATGAAATAAAGTGTGCTTGGAAATAACACGTAATGTTAATATGAATAGAACTATAAAATAGTTTTCTATTGTAATGATTACGTTATGTACAAGGGATGACAACAATCTATAAATCAGGCATTATTGAGCTTTATATTGAACTATAGCAGCAGCTTCAAGAATTGTTCAAGGTGGAGAAATAGATAATTTCATTATCAAATTATATAGCAAAAGAGCAGCAATTCAGAAAAATATAGTTACATCATCTATTATTTCTTTCAATTCAAGAAAGTAAATTGCTTCTTGGTATTCTCAGATGGGCTATTTCATTTTTGCATGGATTAATTGCTTGCCTTTTTATTTTGAGGTTGGCCATTGCGTATACAATTAAAAAAAGTTACAAGAATTTGAAGTAGTGAGACAGCTGCAAATCCCCCCACAATCGAGAAAAATCATACAATTAACAAAAGTTAAGAGAATTTTAAGTTAATATATTGGCTATTTACTATTGGACTAAAACTAGGACTCGGTTAAATCACAAAACAATAAAAAATTTATACCTCTAGAAATTGTAGTTTACCTGAATTGTTTGAATGCAAGGCCAAATAGCTGAAATATTTTTTGCTACAAGCTGCAGGGTCTTCAATTTTTGAATCTGATGCAAGTTAACTTTGCAAAGGTTGGAAGGCCATCAAACTCTAGACAGTCACTTATCGACGCATCTCCAACAATCTGTAGTGTTGTAAGCATTCTATTATTTCAACTTTGTTGTGACCTTTCAGTTCAAACACTTTTAGAAAAATCAAATCTGCAAATCTGCAAAACTTATCTTTAATGTTTGAAGGTTTAGTACTCCACCAATAACCGTTGTGGTTTTTAGTATTTTAGTAGTTTATGTATAAAACTTGGAAGAAAATATTACTCTAGACTGAAATTGGAGATTAATGAGATATGTAAATGATTTTGGTAAGTAGGTTAACCTGGTATCTCTCGAATGGAGCTCTTTCGAGGAGGCCTGATATGTGATGCAATAAGGCAAGCATAAAGAAAAGACCAAATACTCCAGCTTTGTCATGTTTTCTAGCATATCTGAAATTAAGGTAAGATTGGTACATGAGGCTAAATTGAAATGGTGCATGAGCATCAGCTGCTTAAAAGGAACTGTTTGAAATCTGCATGCCAAAGGTATGTCAAACTACCAAAATTAAATTAAATCAGCCACTTAAAATAGATAGGAAAATTAAATTTTTGTGTGTCTTGCATACATATTGGCAACTTACCATAGCATGAGAGTGGATGTAGCAGTAAGTGTGGAAGGAGGCCAAAAGTATGAGGAACAATAGCCTAAGTAGAAGAACCTAGAAGATATTTTGAATGTCAAGAGAACAGTTTTGAAAGAAAACTCTATGCAAAACGATAATTTTTTGTGTTTATAAAGTGTGTGCTGAAATGGTTGATGTGTAGAAATAAAATGAGGTAAGTGAGGAAGACAATGGATAGTTGAAGTATGAAAGACAAAGGACTAAGCTAAAAGGGAAAGTACCAGTACGTATTGTTTAGCTGAAAAGAATTTGGGTAGTTGAAGCCGTTGAGGCTAAAAGTTACGACAATCGTCATTCCTCGATGATCCTACGAGAAACATATCGGTTTTGTTGCATGTGTGTGTATCTTTCAAAAGTGAAAGTAGGGTGGATACGAATGCCAAAAATTTGAGTGACTCTCGAAATTGTTGTGAACGTCAGGCCTTGACGGTTAATGTTGTCGATGTCAATGGTGGCCATCTGAAGTGTAAGCCCTTATGATTTGTGTATGGTTAAGGCCCATGCCATTTTAAGAGGGATTTGGCATCGACTACCACAACTAATCGGGGTAATAGGGACATATTTGGGATTGTTTGTGTCCCAGGTAGGCCCAATGTAATTGTTGAAACAAACAACAACAAACAAGGGGAGTTGGGGTGGTTTTTCGGTCTCCTTGTAAATAATTTTTTTTACTATGCCAAGAGCCCCATTTACAAGACCAGTTTCAGTCCACAGATTACAAGATAGCATAAACTTTTGGTTGACACAAAGTAGAATCTTAGGCTGGAGTTGCTCATCATCTGGGTTTGCATTGAAAGAGGTCCCTATTTGCTCGACAGTGGCAATGGCAATGGGCTGTGCTAGAGAGAACAACATATGCTTATTATGGAGTGAAACCTTTTCATTGGTTGCATAAAGATGTATGGATGATAAGAAAGCAGTTTGTTCAGTAGGAGTTAGTGTGGAGCTTGATCTTGGCATTAGCAGTTGCCAATCAGGAATAGTAGGTTCAGCCTTTCTTAAATTGCACAAAAGATTATGAAATAGAAGTTGAGTGGGATCCTCTTCGACTTACCGAAAATTTTTGTTTAGTGTAAAAACAGTTTGGAAACTCTGCCATAGTGTCCCCCCATATGAAGTAGAAGAGTACATTGGAATGTCTTTGACCGGTGGAAGTTGGCCAAGGTCTCCAAACAGGAGGATTGAGCGACCTCCAAAAGGGCAGTGGTTGTTTGCTGGGAAAGCTTCGCGTAAGCGATAGTCAATTTGTTCAAGCAATTTTGGCCTGATGAAGCTCAATTCATCTATTAAAATGTAGCAAAAAAAGTGCATTCTCTCTTGGAAGCTTGCTAGTGCTTGGCCCTACAAAGGAGCCAATTCTTTGATGGGAATGCGTAGTGCAGAATGAATTGTCGATGCTCCAATGTTGAATGATGCAATACCAGTTGGTGCAAGAAGTAATAGTGGTGTTTTCCCATTTGGAGCAGAACAATTGAATGCAAACCTAATTTTTTTAATTAGGTGTGACTTTCCAGTTCCTGTAGTCCCTTGAACTATTATTTTTAGTGGTGGTTGGTTAATGGTGGAGGATAGGTGTGACAACACTAAATCTAGTGTTTTTTGTTGTTCAAATGAAAGGGCATGCTGGGTATTTACAAAGGGCGGAAGGGGGACTGTATATGTTATGTGGTTGGATTGTATGAAGTTGGAAGCTTGAGAGAGTTCTATTGGATTTATGGATTGAGTATTCCAATTATGGTTAAGGTCTAACTCACGATTACCTAGCATGTCAAGTGCATCTAGGTGGAGTGGATGGCTTGGGTGAACACTTGACAAGACTTGCCATTCAGATTGGTTATAGTGATGTGGGGGTTCTACGTCATTTGAAGGAGAGTCAGGTTCTATATTAGAGGCCATATTTGGTTGAATGCGGCGAACATGCCATGGATGGTAAGTGCATGCTAGTGTCTCCCACTGTGTCACAATTTCATATGGTGAAGAACCAAGGTCAACTGCAATGTTACGAAAAGGTTTGTAGAGAACCAGTTCACTCCAACAAAAGTCATGGAAACTTGGGTCATCCTTGGGAGGAATACTTGTGAAGCAGGGTGAGACCCGAACAATTGATGTAGAGGATTGCTTTTTCCATTGGTTCGCTTTACGGGATGTTATGAAACTCCACTTTTGGGTCACTTCAATCAATGGCATCGCCTCCAAAGTAATAGGGCGAGCCATGTATGCATCAATACAGTTTGTTTGTGGGGATGTACATGAGGATGAGAGTGGAACACATTGATAGTTCTTTCGGTTGACATTTAAAGAAACAAATGTCTGACTAGACAAGCAAAGTGGTAGTTTTAAGAGAAGGTGGCAACTTTCTTGAGCACTGATATCATGATCGACAAGGTTGTCAACAAGCATTTTCCTAAAAGCTATTGGTGCTGGCTTGTCAAGCTCAAAAGATGTTGAAATACGAGAAAGAATTGCATGGTATGTTTCGGATTTGGTTTCAGCTTTAGCTGCATATTTTGTGATATATTTGAGCACTGCATCAATTGAGAGAACGGGCTGGCAATCTACATTTGCACACCAAATAGAGAGGATAGTGGGGTTGTGTAGATTCACTCGGTCATCATTACGACCAGGGGTGAGCTTTGGCTGCCCACTGTCATTTGAGAGGGTTGAATTGTCTTGCATGGTCCAAGGGGCTTTATAGCGGCATTCAAGTATACCACCTTTTTTCCGCAAGCATGTTTGCAAGGTGCAACGTGTATGGCGTTGCACGCAATTGAGCAATTCATTGTAGTCATGTGAAGGGTTGGACAACATAATCATTCTTGTGTCCATTAAGCAAGGGTTGTCTAAGGTAGATCTTGGAAATGTTGCTATTGAGCTTTGGTGGGGAGATGGGTTCCAAGCAGAGACATATTTGTCAATGTAGTCAATTGCATTTTGTACTGAAGCAAGATTATTCCATTGCAATTTGGCAATATCAGGTGCGTCTTTGAGCCAAAGGAAACCATGGACATGTGCAGATCCACGATGTTGCCATTCATACCTGGACACAGTAGATGTTATAAAGCAAATGATGTACGAAAAAAGTAAATATAAATGGTAAAGGGGGAGTGTAATTACCTATACCAATAGTCATTTGTGCAAAGAATCTTCTCCAAGACCTCCTCACGAAAAGCAGTAAATCGGTGATGCATGTAAAGTGCAGTGAGGTGTGGGTTTTGCACTATATTTTGGATTCTCCACTGGGCAAGTGCAGTAGGATTTGTTGGTGCGGTAGATGGCATGGCATTGTGTAAGTCTGGCCATTTAGTATCTGCAGCACTAAGGGTGAAGAATAGAGTAGGACAACCAACTTGAATAACCATGTCAGATAGCTCCCCTCTTCGAAGAGTCCAGAAGGGGCGGGTACCACGAATTTTTGAGCTGAACCGCATGACTTGGTCTGCAAGGTGTTCATCGGGGAGATCCTTGAGTCTTTGGCGCAAGTCAAAAATTGTTGTTGGCAATCTACTCTCAAAGTGTTTTTGAACAAACACAGAAGCTGTGGCCTGGCTACGATGACGCATAAGAATATTAAGAATGAAGTATCTAAATCGTGGGTGTTGGCCAAATCTATTATCATGGTATCGAAGAAGATGGAGAGCATATTCGTGTAGCTTGACTTCTTTCATACTTTGTTGGTTGAATGCAGCCCTGCCCTTTGGAAACAATGTTGGGAATGCCATAACAAACAATCCTTCTGTGGTGTATTCATTGAGGGGCATAAGAGAAACTGGTGGCCAATCAATAGCAGGAGTGGGTCGTCCTTCTCCTAACTGTAACAAGGATCGTAATTCTTGCACTTCTGTACGTGCAGGGGGCAAGTTTGCCACAAATGATGTTGTTGCTTGCACATTCTCATCCAATTGTTCTTCGATAGTATTATCTGTCTCCATGAAGGTAACATCAGTGGGGTTTGAAGATGAGGTTGTTGTATTAAGAAGGTCAGAGATGTCAGTGGAGGGAATAGGCAAGCATAAGAGAGAGGTCTCATCTAATTGGACATCTTTGTAGTAGGGGTCATTATTGATCTTATATTGCAAAGCCTCATGAACATGTGATCTGCAAACATAGAAGTTGTACAGTTGGGAATCAACATTTCTTTTATTAACTATGAGTATATCCAAGTCATGTATATGGCGTGGCAAGTAATTTGCAATTATTGTAATATCTTGAGGAAAACAAATAGTGTGACCACTATATTTTAGTTGTCCTCCTCTTGCATAAGTAACTTGGAGGACAGGGCTAACTCTTGATATAAGCATCTCCTCAATCTGGGTAAGGCGTTGCAAACAAGAAGGCTGCTCTCCAGGGTCCATGTTGTTCCACTTTGAGAAGCGGTTGCCATTTTTTTCCGAAATGCATCTTGTACAAGCACTACTACCATTGAAAAGCCTAGTATTTATTCCTGGATATCGTTCCATGCATATTTGGCATGTCGATATGTTTGATAGGCTATCCAACTTTGAACGGAATGAATTCCTAGCAACGTAATAGTTTGAAGCAAGTGGTAGCGGATGGTGGTTTTGGGAGGGAGAATTGGGGTGAATTGTAGACTGCATTTGAGGTGTCGGTGGTTGCAACGGGGAAGGGTTATTGGAAAGACAAGGTGGGACTGTGGAGGAGCTTGCAAGGTTACTATGAAGCTTTTCTCTTCTTCGTCTATTAATAGAATCCTTATTTGCATGGTACCATAATCGTTTTAGATGATTACGATGAGAGTGTTGCGCTTCCATACTTTGAACTTGATTTTCCATGGTATTGATTGCTGAGGAACATATGAATGCAATTTTGTTTTTGCATTAGTTAATGATAAAGTTGAAAGAACACAATTAACTTAGGTGTGCAAAAAGAGCAAGGAGAATGCTTGAAGTATTAATTCTATGTATTGACTAACATGTGCAAATTCTAACATTGTGGTATGAAGAAGTCTTTCTATTCTTTTCACTTGTAATTGTATGCAGACATGGTTACATAATTGGTGGTATTGATAGCAGTGAAAGTTGTACAACATATGCAAAGAGTATGCATTATTGTGGAAAGTAAGAGGTACAATTAAAATCATATTGCAAAACATGTCTGGAAGATAACATTGTCGTATCAAAAAAGTATTTTATTCATCTTACTTGTAATTGTAGGCATACATGATTATATATGGAGGTATTGACATCAGCAAAAGTTGTACAACATAACTAGATAGTATACAAAATTGTGGAAAGTAACAGGTAGATGCAAAGTTATTTAAACAGGCTTTATTGCTGTAATTACAAAGCTTTGTATTTCTTTCCCAGCAAAAGAATTCAATGTAATGGCCACTTCAAAGAAAAATTGGTGCCCAAGAACTTGATCCAACACCTCTTTAGTAGCATCAGGTCCAGCTAGAAGTAGTTGAAAATTTTCAGCGGATACGCCAAACAAGGTGTTTGCAGGACCTTCGAATGCAGTGACTTTAACAAGGGCACCTATTCCATCATCCATATCCAGTTTGACCATGTAGCTAAAATCATATCTAGAGAGATCAATAGAGCACTTTGGGCAATGAAAACTATTGGGGTTATTTTCTACAACCTTCTTCTTACACCTCTTATTGCCCACCATAAGAGGACATGAGAGGTAGTAAAAGTTTTCCAAGTGGACTTTTGTAATGCTTGCTTTTACACAAACATTTGTTTTTACAGGATAGTTTGTATTGTTGATCGTTGCAATGTCAATTGGATTTGAAAATTTGTTGGAAGAAAGATGATCTATTGAGAGCGAAAGGAAGGGTGTTTCATTCCCTACAGTGGCATACCAGTCATGCAACGTTGACGCTTCTAAAAGTTTTGGATTAATGACAATTGTAGTAGCAAATATAGTATCAAGAGCCTTTCCACGCCAGGAAGTTATACGTGCAGACTTGATCAAGATAATTGGAGGGGTTGGTAGAAGAGGCATAGTATTTAATTCTTTACCTTCAAATTCACAATGATGGCCCCAAAGTGTAACATCAATGGATAAGCACGACATGTCTATGATTGTTGCAGTACATTTTACTGTTTCAGAGCCATCTCTCTTACGGATGGTTGATGCAGGGGAGATAGATAAAAGTATGCCTAGAACATCAACGACAGAATTAATAGGTAGTGATAGTAGGGAATCTAAGCTCATGATATGCAAGCTTTGCATGGGGATGGTAGATTCTACACATAGTGAAGGAGTAATTGTTGATGATTTGTGTAGGAAAATTTCAAATGGGTTCATTGAGCTACTAAATTTTTTATTAGCAACTTGTACATGACCATTAGAAATAATGTATACACTATTAGACTGCACAACATTATAGAACTCATCAACAAGTTCATTGAAGCATGTGACATGTATTTCGGTGCCTTCTTTGTCAATGAGGTCAAAACCAAAAACTTTTCCTTCTCGGTTAGCATTGTGGAACTCATGGATTGGACTCTTTGTTACTGCTCTACCCTCAATGGACCACCGCTTATAGTATGGGGTCAAAGATTTGATGGGAAGTAATTCAGAAGCGGGTATGGCTGGTTCTTCAGTAGATATTGCATTTTTTTGTAAACCAAATGGGGCGTGGGAGCTAGTACGTGGAAAATGACTTGTTGCTTGCAGAAGAGGAGTTGGAGTCCCAATGAGTGGTGCTTTATTCAAGACCATTTCAAGATTGTTGATAATTATAGCCCTGAAATTGAACAATGTCAATGATTTAGGAAAATTAAATAAATGAATGACAACAATATTGAAAAATAGAGTAAGTTTGGACGTACGTGTATTTCTCGAACACCTTGGAAGTATATTCTGTAAGGCGGACAATAGACCCAATAGCCATCGCTTCTTCAACAACAAGATTGTTGAACTGGCTGGGAAGCAAAGTTGGATGGGTATGGACACCATCAGAGAGTTCAATACGGTATTTAACATTTGTTGATTGACCATGTTGTATAGCGTTTATGGATGTGACCTGTAATGAAGGGTCAAGATCAACCATGCCTACAAGAATTTCTTGAACGACATTTGGAGTTAAAGTTGCCATTGAGATGGTGAAAGGTAGTTGAAGTTTTGTGCCTGCGGAGAAGTTGTGAGTGTTAGAATTTGGTTTTATGACACCTCAAATTATGGTGCTCCTTAATTGTATGATTGATGTTAATGGTGAAAACCAAAATTGATAACATATAGCCACATAGTTTATCTACATGTTTATAAAACCAATGGTTTGTGAATGGGATAATTTTTATGCAAACTATATAGTAAAAGACTTTCTTGGAGTTTTCTATATGAAAACAATATTTATCGAACTATAATGTGTGTAGTTCTTAAGATTTAATATATAGCAAAAAATAATGAGAAATGTAAACTATATTTGAATTTTGTAGTATAGATAATTGATTATTTGATGATGTATCTTGGTTTATTGGCAATGGTTGGTTTATATGGATGTTTTCACTTTTGATGTCTTCTAATTTCTATTTCTTTGTTTTCAGCATGTTCTATCAATATGATGTGTTTGGGCAAGTGACTTACTGCAAGACTTTGGCAAAAATGTGCCCTGCTAGCAACGATGTAGAAGCAGAGGCCACTCAAAAGCGAGACAATCCAAAACCAAACTACTTAGAGTTGTCGTTTTTATCTATTGACAATTTTAAAAAAGTAGATCTAAGAATAATTGATTCAAAGTATTGACAATTTAAAAAATATATCTAAGTATATCAAAATTTACAGCTACCTAAAATTAGGTTTTTCACTAAAAGTATTACATTAATCCACTAATAGTATCAAAATTAATCCACTTAAAATGGGCTTCTGGTTGTCAGTTATGATAATATAACAAACACTTAAAATTCAGTTTGCTATTTAGTTCTTTGGAAAACATAAATTAAAAGTTTTTTGACACATAATGTACAGGACGGTGTACAGGGACTCAAGTTCTTTGAAATAAATCTGCAATTTAGTCTTATTGAGGGAGTGTTTTGGATAACTCAAGCTAGCAAACTAACATGTTTCCAAAATCATAATCTTCTTAATAAACATGCTAAGTGAATTCTCCGTAGTTTATATCAATTAAACCAAGGACTTGTGGTAAACACCAATTGTAAAATGATTGTCAAGTCTGCTATTACTCATGATCTGGGTTCAAGTAATATAATTTTGTTCCTAACACATGGTTTTCCATGAGCAAGGCCATTAGTTTGATAAGAAATATCATATATGGGCTTAACTCTTCACTCTATTATCCACACATTCAATCATATCAATAAATAGATATGGTGTTTTAATCTCTATTATCTAATATAACTGTTGATATTCAAAAAATAAGTGCAATAATAAATCACTAAGATCTAACAACTATAAAATATGAAAATGAAACATAACAAACAATGTTCAAAACTAAAACACACAAATTAACTTAGAGAAAACCTATTTTAGGTGAAAATTTTCAACCTAAGAAGCAATGAATCCTTATTCCATTACTATGGGATCAAAGAAATTATATCTACCTCAACAAGCTCCAATACAGTTTAACTACTATGAAAACAATTTTTAACTCGCAACCAATATTTTCCTATAAAAGGCTGCAAAAATCTTGTATGAAGCGCAATAGCTCTAAATCCGGATATTTATAGATCTACTCTTTGTTTATCATGAATAGATTGAAGCAACAAGTTGTAGGGAGACTGATTTTGCTTCATGTCAATTTTTCTGAAATTCTACTTTGGTAGGGTTTCATAATATTTTCCTGCAAATTCTGCCCATTTTTCTCAATGGCATCCTTACAACACAACACAATTTGTGCAAAATCTTAAGGTAAGTCAGTTGCCATGATTTCAATGAATTTTTTATGGGAATCTGTACATGTGCAAACCACTTTTGTTGTGTTTTATTTCATTCTAACAAAATTCTGTTGTTATTTGGTAAATGAAGGCATTCGTTCTATGGTTTTGTCAGTGGTTGTTTTCAATAGAATATCAACATATTATTCAGTTTTGTTTTGGTTTTAGAGTGTGAATCTATGTTGAAAAAATCTATCAAATGTTGAATTAGAAGATCAAAACTTTTGTATCACTATCTCTGTAAAAAATAGTTGCCACTTTTCATGTGACCAAAGAAAATTTGAAGTTGCAATATTTTTTGAAGCTATAGAATTCCTATTACATATAAACCTGAAGTGAGTGTGCTTGAAGATGGCATGTAAGTGTGCTTCAAGGTGGCCTAGAAATGCAACACCCATGGAAAGCTTATTATGGACAAGACCTGCTCCTAGCACTTGTGTTTGTCTTGCCTTGTAAATGTTGTAAATGCAAAAATAGGGCTAAACAGATGATACAAATTAGTCCAACATAGCTATCGGTAAACAGCCCCCCCTACAGATTTAGGACAGAGTCTGTAACAACAACAACTCATATCAGGAATACAAGCTTTTGTATAGTATTCTATAACTGGGAAGTCCTTAATTCACAAACTATGAGATGCTCATCTTATAGGCTAATCTTGTAAAAATGTATGGAAGCAACTATTTGAAGAGGTGAACTTTGGCAAATAGTCAACTTAGCTTTCATTTTGTGTGTAAAATTAGTTTACTGTTATTTTTGAATCATAGGGGTTCCATTGCAGTGATTGTTTCACTGAAGAAGACCAGACTTTGGCATGAAAGAGGATAATGTCTATTATCTTCCTCTCTTCTATATCTTTGTTTGTCTTCAACAACTTAGATTTAGCTGCTGTTTCATTTTCTTAGTATTCTTTTTTGAAATATCTTATATTTTAGAATATAGTGTTCTTCATCTTTTTCTAGGAGGCCTGCGTAATTTTCAACATTGGAGGTTAAATGCACTAATATTTTATTTAACAGAGTAAAAATCCCTACAATATTATTCTGTTGTATATATATTTTATATCTCTATGAAAGCTAATACAACCTGTTCTACAGTCAATGGATATGTATTTTTTTTGTTTTTCATTTATTATGTTCTTTCCTTATCAACAGAAAGGTGTTGTCAAGGATTTTGGGGGAACCCTTCCTCTGGTAACTTTATATATATATATATATCCAAATTTACTTCCCTAAATTGATTCAAAAAGTCATAAAATACATTTTTACTAATCTGGGATTACAATCTGAAAGATGTCTACTGTGGGCTTCTAGTTCTATTTTGAGGGGATCCTAGCCCATACCAAATATCAGATATGAATCTGCTGATCATGACTCTGTCAGTTCAATTCAAAAGATTAAGAGTCAATTTCCAACTTCAAAGGTCTGCCTACAAATTAAAAAAATCAATGGCAGGGGTTCCATTGATGGTCTAGGTCTAGAGTTTAAAATTCTTTTTGAAACTTGCTAAACATCCAAAACACCCAAACACAAGGAAAATGAATAACTTGAATTCTTTCTTGACTCAATGCACATTTTTGCATCCAAGTCAAATTAACTCCACACTAGTCCCTGAATAAATCAACTCCACACTAGTCTCTGAATAAATAAGAAAACTCTGTACCAAGTAACTATTCTGAGCACCCACTACATAATTACTATTGGGTTTGGTTCAAGATGGCATGTAAGTGTGCTTCAAGGTGGCCTAGAAAATCTTTATATCCAACTACTACAGAGGCTGCTACCCAACAGTCTAAACGCAATACAATCAATGATATGGGTATTCTTGTTCTATGTGAGTAAATGTAGGTGGCATTGATTGGCAGTTTCCACTAAATTAGTTTCTACCATGTAGTTTAATATTCACTATTTTGATTTTTGAGCAAAATTAAAACCATAGTGTATGGAGCTTCATGAGAAGTTGAGAGTTTCTGTTGTAACTTGTTTACCCCGAGCTACTTCTACCTACAATGCTTTTACAGTGTTCATGGTGAAGGCTGAGAGGAAGCTACAAAGAAGAACAACTACAGAAGCTACAATGTGAGGGCCAACTTCAATTGGTTCATCTCATTTAATGCATACCCATTATTTGATTTGCCATGATTTGGTCTGAGTGAAACGGTGGCAGTCTACAAGAAAATATATGTTTGAACAACTGCAATGGATCATCATTACACTCTGTTGGAGTCAAGAGCAAATGGTTGCCAGGGTGCATTTTTCTATCTTCAAATGAGATTTAATGGTGGATCCAGAATTGGGGCGTTTTATCTCCATTTACATTGCATTTGCTGATAGTCTTAACGTTTTGGTTGATTGGAATTGCATGTTGAGTGGATGTCATGGAGAAAATGACTAATTGTCCATTATAGCTGGAAGCTTTGGGTTTTTCTTCTGTTCCTTTATCTTAAAACTGTGATTGTGTTGTCTACATATGAACGAGACAAAAACTGCTGGAGTCATCACACTGTACACCTATAACATCCAACTTGTTTGTACTTGGAGATAACACTTGACTGGGACACCCCTTTCCAAAGCAATCACTCAAAGCTCTATTTGTGCTCAAGTCAGTCAAATTTTTATTTTCATTTTCATTTATCACTTGAACAAATCCAGATTCTGAATGTTCTGTCACATTTCTATTTAATATTGGAACACACATCTACCCTCCTAGTCCTCTGTTTTTGCCTTCCATGATCTGGGCAACTACCCACATGCTTTTCTCAAATTGGTTTCCCCTGGTCCCCTAGACCCACTGTATTTTAACCTCGAGGGAGTGGATTTTGAATGTTGGAGAAGCACCAGTTTGATTTGATTTGATGTGGGTCTGGCTTTTTTATTTCTCTTTTTTATAGGCTCATATCATGTGACTTCGGCTCTGCTAATGCATATGAGGAGGAAGCGAAAATGCCATTGAAGTATGTAAGTGTATTGGGTGATAGGCAATGAGAAGGTGGAAGGGACATCCTATCAGGCACCGGCTGGCTGACTTGTTCCAATGCAGGGTGGAATGCGGTCCAGCATAGCTTATATTTTCAGATTAATATGCTAACCAGTTTCTCCTTCAACAACTATAGTCAAATTCTATGCCATTAAATCAAATTCTATGCCCTTAAATAAATCATGGTCCACGTCTGCATACTTATGAAGAACAAAGCATTTAAGCTACACGTGATTTTGTAATGGTCCCAACTAAACCATGAATGGTAATGAAGGGGTGCTAAAAAGATCAATACTTCTATTTTAAGGGCTTTACAGTTCCAATACCTCCCCACTGCAGAAGCTAGAATGTAATCACTATCATTCAATCATAGGAGACAACAGAGACAGTAACAACCAAAGGTTTTAGTAGAATGATATTATGAAGACTGTCGAAGTAAATAGCTTTAGAAGGTTTATCTGGTGTCTGAATATTTGTCAAGAACAGAGCAGAGACTACTGTCATTAAGGTCACAACAAAAAGCATTAATCATGGGTAATAGAGATTGTGAAGATCAATGCTTCTTAGGAATTTTACAATTCAAATACCTATCTTTCAGAAGATTAAATGTATTCTCCATTATTCTCACATAAAGAATAGCAAAAACATGGTAAAAACAAAAGACATGGAAGAACGGTATGATGCACACTTTTATAGTGAATGGACACAAAACAGTAAATCTTGGATATTCTAGTTTTGTTTCTGGAAGCTCAGAGATCTGGTAGACATCCGTCAGGCCAATGTATTACATGGCGTGACCACTCTAGACTCATTAATGGATTGCTGTAGGGTGTATGTTTTCTTTTCCTAAATACCTATTATGCTGAACAGTAGCGATACTGTATAATGTAGCAAGATATAAAAGGAAAACCCTAGAAAATTCGAATTCGATAAACTGGAAGTGACTTACCTACAGATTCTGTGCCAATTGTGTCGATCTGTCAATGATGCGAATGGAAGAAAATGGGCAGAGGTCGCAGGAAATTTTCAACAAACCACGGTTATTCTTTATTCTTTTGCTTATTTAGCCAATCATTTCCTGATTAAAGAGGCATTAGCGAAGTAGGGAATAAAGGAGTAAAAATGCGTTAAAATCATTAGGGGCAATAAATGTGTACTTGCTTACCTCCGCGGTCACGCACAAATATCACCCAGTACCGCTTGATAAAAAATAAAAGGTGACCAACCAAACTAGCATATATTAAGAGGCGGAATATTTTGAAAGGTTATCGCGACATTGAACCTGAGGGAAGCTCAATGGTAACGCGAAAGGCATTCTATGCGATAATCAAGGAGGCCGACTCTGCAATAACTGCTCTGTAGATATTTTCGTCTTCTGCAATAACCTCTGTGCCATCCGCGGAAAGACATTCAATCGCTCAGATGCATTTGGTCGCAAGTGATCGCCTGTGCACGATTCTAGACCGTTGGACGCAAAAAGCCCTCCCAAATACTAAGCATGGGGCCTTTGCGTAATGAGTGATATATTGTCGAGTTTTTATTAGAAATTTGAATTTCATCGTAATATGAGTTTATAATAATTTTCCTTCAATTTAAATTTGTTGTTTCATACTAAAAACTAGTTTACATAAACATGTAAGGTAAAAATAAAATATCTATTTTAATTATAATATAAATATAACTAGCAATTGCATCTTATTGTGCAATGGATATGTTGAAGAAGTGTGAAAAGTGAATTAAGGTAAATTTTTGATCTATTTTTGTAATATATAAAAATATTTTAATCATTTTATATAATTAATAGTTTTATTTTAAAATATAAAAATATATAAAATTATTTTAATCATTTCATATAATAAATTAAAAGATCAATTTAAAAATATAAATAAAAATCAATTTTAAAAAATAAAAGTTAATTTTTAAAATTATTAATTTATTAAAAATATATGCTAAATTGAAATTTTACATTTTTAAATTAATATTTATTTTAAAATATATATATTAATTCAAAATTTTGGTACTGGCATATGATTTTTATTTAAAATATATGATAGATTAAAATTTATTTTAAATTATTATTATTTGTAATGTTGCATTTTATTTTTTTATTTTTTTTTGGGATTATATAAAAGTTTATGAAAAAACAAAAAAAAACATTTTGAATGCCACTTGAATTATTTACAAATTACAATAAAGACTGTTGTGAGGACTCCTCACCAACCATTGAATCAGATGGGAGGGACCCTCGTCATCGATAGCCTACTTCAGAATTGCTTTTATTGAAATTCTGCGAGAAGTGATTTGAAGAATGGATAGATACTAGGGTTTTTCTGGTGTAAAAGACAACGACAAAAGGGGTGTGTAGGTGTTGACATATGCAAAAGGCAGGCAGATGAGGGTTGGAGGCATAAAGGGGAAGTGCATACAGTCCCATGGGACCCTGGGGATTTGAATGTACTACCCTCCTGCAACAAAGCTCCACCAGTGTGCAGCCTCCAGCCTAAACGAACAGCTCATGGTATCTTTATCCAGAAGAATAAGAAGAGTTCCAGTTTGTGGATTAGCAGACGTATCACAGGCTCATTTCCGTAAAATAATTGTTATCCCTTGCAGAAGGAAATAGAAATAGAAATACAGCTGTCGTTTTCATGGATGGTGGAGGACAACCAAAGGCTAAAGCCATCAGCTTTTTTATTCAGACGGTTTGTGACCCCGAGGTGCGTGTAACTTGTAAAAGGTGTTCAAGATCCGTCAATCTAAAGTTCCAGCATAGTCAACTGAAATGCTTACCGCAATTGGTCCCACTGTCAATGTCATGTAGGCGTACGTTTTGTTTAAGCAGTGAAACAAAATTGTTGTGTAAAACACAATTTTCTATGCTGCAATCTTTCGCACCAATATATTAATTGCTGATAGTCGAAAACCTGGTGAAAAGTGATGAATGACTGGGAATCATTTAATGGTCGGCAGAGTGGTATTAGCCATAAGATTGACATTTGTAGCTTTTCCTTCTTGAAATAGGATACGCCTTTGGCGTAAATTAATTAATCTTCATAGTATATGAATTTTTTTATTATTCTGAATAGAGAAACATAAACAAGTATAGTTTAGCTAGTCTTTTGCTAATCATTTATTCTTTGAAATAAAGATGAAAGAGTAGAGTATCAAGTGAGTTCCCTTGTCTTATAATTGATATTAGATGTACACACACATATAAACAAGATAAAAAAAGCTTTTAATTTATCTATTTTGACTAATTGAAATGCTGATGCTAAAGAACAAAATATAAGCGCCCAATAAATAATTTTAAGTGAATCAACAATCTCATAACCCCTAATGAGTCATTGTGTATAATTATTGTAAGAGAGAAATTTATATATTCTCTAATAAATAACATTTATTACATAAATACAATAGATAAATTTTCATGTGCCCAAATGAGCACAACTTCTTATTCTAAACACCTAATGACTCTCATTGCTTGCACTAATGAAATATAGGCTCTAACCATGTAATGTGTATATGTTCAAAATGAATAAAACCCACAACTATTAAAAATGCATGCTAGGAAATATATTTTCTATGTGGATGGCCACATAAGAGATTAGAAGAGAATAAAGAAGTAATAGTTATTATGAGTGATGATATTATACAAAATTAGTTTGGAACTTCATAAATACAACCATAATTTGTATTTGCAAGCCATCAAGCTTCATCCACCACAACCCAAAATCTCAAAAAAATGTTGAAGGATTAATCTAAAATATAGATATTTGAAAATACCATTTGAGGAGCTTACAAAAACTGCATACTATTGAGAGAATAGCATAGTTATCTACCAAGATTTTCCCTTAAATAACTAAGCCCAAAAGTAACATGTACCTAGAAATTAGAAAACATCAAGAGGGTAGTAACCCATTAGAGTATGAGACTATACGTTAGTGCAATGAATGTGCTTCTTTATGTTTAGAACTTGTAATTGTATTTAAGAATTATACATAGCTATTATAGCACACAAAAATAGAAATTGTTTCAAGGTTCTCAACAACATCATCAAGTATATAATGCTTTAAATGTAACAATGTAAGTGTAATGACATAATATTTTCATAGATAAGAAACAATGTTGCTTTTGAAAGAGGAAAAAATGGGTTTTATAGGGACTTGAAACCACAAAGTTTACAAACAAAAGAAAAGATCATCAAAGACCCCATAAACAGAGAGGTTGTAGAGAGGACAACAAAATGACAAAGCCAAAACCACCAAAAAAAGATAGCAAGGGCCACATAAAAGACCCAAAAAGACCGGACAAAATGGCAACAATGACTAAACTTGGGACTTTAAAGCTTCCATTGTCTCAGCTTCCATGTCGTTCATTTCCTAAACCCCCACTCTTTAAGATTTAGACCATCTGGGTAGTAGGAGGCGCTTTCCTCTTAAGGTTGGCACAGGTCCTCTTCGATATTCCTTAGTCCTCATTCTTGCTTTTATCCTTGTCCTCTTCTAGATCAACAACTAGCGAGCCCTGTTGCAACTTTTCCAACTTTTCAGACATTGCATTGATGATAATGGCATTGTGCCTTGCCATTCTATGGTTTTGTTCCACAACAGTTTCATGTTGTTTTTTATTTTAACAATTTCAGCTTCTAGAGTCTTATACTTGTCCTCAATGTCATCATCTCTCGTTGCAGTATTGTTCTTTTTTTGTTTTCCTTCTTCATTGTTCAGAGCAGACATCTTCAATTCTAGTTCCTCCAACTTGCTATTTAGAACCTTATTTATGAGATTAAGATCATTAATTTCTTGATAGGCCCATTTCATAACCTTGAAAATATCACCAATGCCACTTCTAGCAGAGGCAAGGATATCTCTAGACTGATCCTAGTCTAAAATGAGGTTAAAATCATCTGGGTTAGGGGAGTTGGGAAATCTGGTACCATCATCTCTGAAAGATGCAGGAGGGGTAGAGACAAATATTTTGCTAGCTTCAGGGTTCTCAATTTTGTCCTCTAGAGAGTTCGCGGAGTAGGAAACCAACTTATTGGAAGGGGAACCCTTGAGAGCAAGATTCTTTAAAGGAACTGGGTAGTTGGGGTAAATCTCAGGGTTAGCTTTCACGAGCTGGGGTTTACAAAGTTGGGTTTTCTTACCAGACAGGACAGGGGACAGATGGGCTTCAACAATTCTCTCTGGGTTAGGCTTAGAATGATTCTCTAAACCACCACTGTCCGTATCATAGTCCTCAGACACCGTGGAGGCAACTAGTTTGGATAAAGCCGACAGGGTTTAAAAATGTTCATAGATTAACCTAATAAGATCGGGATGAAGAATGGTACCTCTTAGGATTTTTCTTGTCATCCTCAAGGCTATTGCTCAACGAACAGAACAAATAACAAGGTAGAGAAATCCATACCTTATGGCAGAAGTGGTTAAGGATAGAAAAATGATGACCATAAACTCTGGTGAATCTCCCATCTAGGGTAATATACTACATTATGACATGAAGCACCTTTATCCAAAGTTCCTTGATAGTGTCGATTTCAAAATAGTTATTGGAAACCTTGACCAGTTTCATTTTCTCCTTTTCTTAATTAGGGAATTGGATTACTACCTCGTCTGAAAACCTTCTGTCACAATAAAAATGCATGCCCTCAGTGGACATTCCAGTCACCTCTCCTATGATTTTCTCATCCAGTTTCACTTATCTCCCAAAGAGGATTATTTCTTCATTATTCCAGTTCTTCTCAAAGTAGTCAGTAGCCATAGGATTAGGCCCATGAATTTTCTCCAGGAATGGAACCAAACCACCTCTCACAGCTTTGTTTCCCGGACATAGCATTCCTGGGTGGTAAGAACAAGTAGCTATTTGAAACCGATTTAACCTATCCCCATATTTGTATGCACCTCACTACAATCTCTACCCGGTTGCTGAAAACCTATATGAGCCATTCAAATGAACCCTGCATGCATTTTTTCTTACCGGCTAAGTTATTTGACCGTCCATCAAATCTCTTGATTTTTGTAGCCTTGGCATACTTTCATATCATCATTAAAGATATTTGGAAACAACAAGATGCGTAACATCATAATCTATTGAAGATGACTTTGGCTCCAAGTCCATAAAATTATGCCACGTGTTCAAACCTCCCTCTTAACCACTGTTAAAGTAATGTACATTGTTGAACATATAGATGTGGGGCTTTAACTATCGAACTTGTCTGAATATATTTTCTTCTTCAATCCAATTCTTAATAGACTGGGAGGAGGGTCCTACCTAGGAAGGCGATAATGATGGTACAGTCCTTCAAACCGCCAAATATCGCTATATTCAGATTAGCCTTCGTTCAAGGCGAAAAGCTCCTATAGCCCACGGCACATGGTTGGTTGATGACCTAGGAAATGTCACAAGCTGCCATAATGTTTTGTTTGAGTCCCTTAACACACCTCCACTTCGGCCATCCCGATTTATGCTGCGATTACCATCAAAGTTGGCTTTGTTCAATACATTTGGAGGAAAGGTCCAACACACCCCTCCGCTTTTTCTTAAAGGCGGCTTGGATCCATAGAAACATCCATTTTGATATTGATAGGATGTCATTAGATGTAAAGAGTGCACGCACAACTTCAAGATTAAGAGCTTTTTGAGAGGGGTAACATTGAAGTTTTCCTTTATAATCCTAATTTGTTTTCAAAAACATTAGTCTTTGACATCTCCTTATCCCTAAAAAGTCTGTTCTTACGTTCTTTCCACACTCCCCAAACACTAAAAGGGAAAATAAAATCCCATAACCTTCGAATGAAAGGATTTTGAGATGGAGCTTTCCATTGTGAAAAGAAATCTTCAATGGATAGGTGGAACACCCAAGAAATATTCCAGAGGGCTAAAAAATTTCCCCAAATTGTAGTAACAAACGGATAGTGGAGAAACAAATGGTTTGCTGACTCCACCTCACACTTGCAAAGGTAACATCTGTTGGGGATTTGTAATCCCCATTTGAAAAGATTATCCACTGTTAGCACCTTATTTTGAAGTAGAATCCAGAAGAAAAAGCTAACTTTAGGAGTTAAGTGTTTTATCCAGGCTTTAGACCAAAAAGGAGGGGGGCTTGAGAAAGGGACACTAGAGAAACAACCAAAGAAATAGAGTAGTTACCCGAAGGGTTGTCCATCTAGACAAGATGATCATCTAGTTGATTCTGTCCCAATCTAATGCCCCTTAAGGAAGATTGAAGCTAAGCCAAATCCTAACTAACCGCACACAAGTCCACCCAATCTCCTTCATTCCAATAATCTTTAACATACTCTCCAAAAGCTGTTGTGCAAAACTCAACCCATCTGTTGAATCTTTCAATTTTGATTAGGTGATACTTAAAAAGCCATATGTCCTCCTAGAACCTAGCTAGATTGTCGCTTCTAATGTGCCATCCAACCCTTGATTCCAAGATCTTTCTACTAGCAATCATGTCATTCCAACAAGTTGGACCACATGGTAGAATAGGATAATCCAACAAAGCTTTGAGAGACACACAATTGGTCATATATTTACTTCTTAGAATATCTTTCCATTCTCCAACAGACGAGAAGGATCTCAATATTTGTTTAGAAATAAGAGTCTTATTAATCATTCTAATTTTTCTAAGACCTAATCCCCCAAAGGTTTTTGGTCTGCAAACCAAATCCCATCTTATAAGAGGCATCCTCTTTCTCTCCTCCACACTAGACCAAAGGAATTTTTTTTGGATCTTTTCAATGGCCTCTACATATTTAGCAAGAATTTTGAAAAAGGCTTAAAGCATAAACCGAGAGATTCTAAAGAAAAGTTTTGAAGAGCTAAATTTTTCTAGCTTGGCTCAGAAGAGCTCCTTTCCATCTTGCCAACTTCTTACTGAACCTATCAACCAGCGAACACCAAAAGGAATCTGGAGGTTTAAGGCATAGCGGTAGTACAAGATAAGTAGAGGGTAAGTATTCCACTCTACAACCAAGGATTCTTGCAATCTTGACCAGTCTATGCTCAGGGGTATTAAAGAAAAAAAGGGAGCTCTTCTATCTATTGACCATCTACCTAGTCACCTTCTCATACACGTCTAAATTTTTTTTTAAAGTCTTAGCCTCAGTCAGTTTAGATCTTCCAATCAACATAGTGTCATCAAAAAATTATTGGTGAGAACAAATCAAATTAGTAGATGAAGGACTAAGACCAACAATAGACCTCTATTCAATCAAACTTTTAAGATTCCTTCCCAAGCTCTCAACCATGATTGTGAACAAAATAGGAGAGATATGATCACCCTGTCTTAGGCCTCTTGAATTTTGAAAGAATCTTGAAGGAGACCCATTCACAATGATAGATGTGGAGACAATAGTAACCAACTGATTCACCAACTAAATGAATC
>VDFB02292293.1:0-13326 GCA_007258455.2 Sequoia sempervirens
GAGAAACTCACTACCGCACCCATCCTAGTTGTGCCAGATCCGAATGGCCATTTCACAGTTATTACTGATGCATCAGGAGAAGGGGTAGGTGCAGTTCTTATGCAAGAAGGACAAGTGGTAGCTTATGAGTCAAGGAAGTTAAAACAGCATGAATTAAACTATGCGCCACATGACTTAGAATTGGCAGCCATAGTCCATGCTTTACAAATGTGGAGGCATTATCTCTTGGGAAAGCCTTTCGAACTTAAGACAGACCATGCAGGATTGAGATACATCTTCACTCAACCTAATCTCAATGCCCAACAAAGGTGATGGCTGGAATTCCTGAGTGAGTATGATTTTGATTGAATATATTAAAGGTAAAGAAAACAGAGTGGCTGACGCCCTGAGTAGAAGGAGACACCTTGCAGCCCTGGTTACCATAAAATCAGATTTTAGGCAACAAGTAGTGCAATCCTCCCTTGGGGACGAACACTATGAAAGGGTGAAACAAGCCCTTAGGGTAAATCCCTCCGACCGTCGATATGAAGGCTATATGATAGAATCAGATGGACTTTTGAGATACCAGGGACGAATGTACATTCCTAGTTCTGCAAACTTGAGAGAGTTGGTGCTAGAAGAATTCCACAATGCACCCTACTCAGGACATCCCGGTATTACAAAAATGATGGAAGGACTTAGGCCATTGTACTTCTGGCCAGGACTTAAAAGGGATATTACGTCCCATGTAGCTCGATGCTTAGAGTGCCAGCAAGTCAAAGCGGAGCATGTGCATCCGGCAGGACTCTTATATCCTCACAGGGTGCCAGAGTATAAATGGCAGGTTATCACTATGGATTTTATACAGGGGCTACCAATGTCCAAAAACCGACATGATACCATCTTGGTTGTAGTAGATAAATTGACAAAGGTTGCCCATTTCATTCCGGGAAATCTCAAGGATGGATCAATGGTTTTAGCAAGAAAATTTGTCCAAGAAATATTCCGGTTGCATGGAGTGCCAGAGACGATCATCTCAGATCGAGACACTCGAATGACTTCTAGGTTCTGGATTACATTAAACTCTTCCTTAGGAACCAAATTGAATTTTAGTTCCGCATATCACCCTCAGACCGATGGTCAGACAGAAAGGGTGAACCAGGTAGTAGAAGATCTCCTCCGCATGTACTGTATGGAGCAACAATATAAGTGGGAGGAGTATTTGCCTTTGGTGGAGTTTGCTTACAACAACTCCTACCACGCTTCTTTGGGCATGGCACCTTTTGAAGCCCTTTACGGACGTAAATGTCGGACACCCATTAGTTGGGACAGAGTAGAAGACAGGGTGGTGATTGGCCCTGAGATGCTCAGAGAAATGGAAGATCAAATGAAAATCATTAAGGAAAAGTTGAAGCAGGCTGCGGATAGACAGAAAAGCCTAGCAGATAAGAACCGAAGTTTTAGACAATTCTCTGCAGGAGATAAGGTCTTTTTAAGAGTTTGGCCGCATAAGAGTTCAATTTCTTTTGGCAAGAACTCTAAGTTGGCTCCTAGATTTGTTGGCCCTTTTGATGTTTTGGAGGTGGTGAATCCAGTTGCTTACAGGCTTGCTCTGCCACCAGCCCTATCCTGGATACATAATGTGTTTCATGTTTCAGTACTCAAGCCATACCATCCAGATATTGCTCATATCCTTGATTGGCGTGCATTGCAGGTCCAGGACCCAGAGGTGATACAGGTGGAACCCGTCAGGATTCTGGAAGAGCGCAACGTTAAGTTGCGTAATAGAGACATTATGCAATACAGGGTCCAGTGGGACCAGTATTCGGTGGATAATGCCACCTGGGAGAATGCAGAGGACATAGACAGACTTTTTCCTCATTTGAGACCTTAGTATATATATATATTTTCTTTTACAGAGACTTACGAAGTGCTGATATCCCCATTTTGCTGTGTAATTTGCTTTTAGACATCGAGACGATGTCTCTTCTCAAGGGGGGAAGGATGTCACGTCTCATGCATTGACTCATTTTGACCATTGACCTATTTTGATCATGACTCATTATGACCATTGACTTATTTTGATCGTGACTTATTTTGACTATTTGACTTAGTTTGACCCTGACTTATTTAGATAATGTTTAATCATGATCTTATGAGATTCAATATATGAAGTATGATATGTGTTAAGAGCAATGCTTTAATATAATTGTTTCTTTCAAGAATTATAAATGCATTTATATAAATGTTGAGTTGAATATTTTTCCTATGATGGTTACTAATACTCTTTTGTTTTGCATGCCTGAGTGCATCTGAATGGCAGGTGATCGAAGGCCAAGGAGATCGAAGGCCAAGAGTGTGATTGAGGAAAAGGAGGTTAGCTTCTCGACAGGGTAGAAGAGGAGAAAACTCTCGATTATGCACACACCACTTACATCATGTAGTTGCATTAGATCATGTTCTTATTGTTTGTACAATGTGATTGCGTGAAATGATTAGCATAGTGAATTTGAAATAAGGTTAAATTAGATCATGAAATTATATGGCTTATTCTATTTCCTAATTTCTCATTATTAATTTGAGCAAAAAGGGTTAAATCTATATTTTTATTTGATTAAAAGAAATGTATTTAAAAATTAAAACAAATTAAATAAAAGAATAAACCTAAAATCTGTTTTGCATAAATGAATTTTATTTAATAATTGCATAAAAAGGGATAAAAATAAAACTATTTAGGATATATGGTCAATTTTCTTCCAAAAGAATTAGGAATGAACAGCCCGAGAAAGCATGGGGCTCTGGAAAACTCTGTCTCAAAAACAACAATTTGCTGGGTATGTGGCAATCCTTGTAAACTGCTGTCACCTGAGAATTCTATGCATGATCCTCGAAAGGAGGAAGAGGGCCTTTTAAGAAAGAACATAGGACTTTGATTTAATTATTATGATCATCATCCGAGAGCTGGAAAAACAGAGCTGGGAAAGAGTGAGAAGTATTGCTGAGCATCTGCACTGGAAGACAACTGTGCCAGGTTCTTTTTGCTATGCCTTCTTTAAATTTTAATATCAAACTGCAGTAAAGAAATACTTTGTTCTCTGTTTAGAATACAATTTTCCAAGTTTGTTTTGAAAACTGGGTAACAGATTTCTATTCTGTGTTGAAATTATGGAACACATTCCTTCTTCTCCATTAGGATTTTCGTCCTGTTGCAAATCTGCATTTTAATGAAGGAATTTCAAGTGTATTTGCAATTTTATATATATAATGTCTGCATATCTGTCTTGAGACAAAACCGAATGTAGCTTATACTGGACAAATGTCTTTCTTTTTTTTCTGAGTCTGAAATTGCTTTGGGAATTTAATTCCCCTTGCCCTCCCCATGGGAAGGGCGTGGTCTGTGGAGGCTCGCGTCCTCCACAGGCCGCGGCCTGTGGAGGGCACGAGCCCTCACAGCCCGCCCCCCCCTCCCCATGGGAGGGGCAAGGGCTGTTACCTGAGCCCTTTTGGCCGCTCAATACCATCACGGGACCATGTAAAATACCCTGCTAATTATGCACGGCCAGTAAATTCACAATTTGAAAATCAGAATCTCTCTACTTCGAATTTGATACAGCTGAACATGAGTTTTTACACATATATACATATAGAATTTCTTACTTCAAATTTGATACAATCTGGACATGAATTTCTACATATATATATATATATGTATGCATATACAATATGACTGCACATACATACATACATGTATATATATATATATATATATATATATATATATATATATGTGTGTGTGTGTGTGTGTGTGTGTGTGTGTATACCTATATATATATATATACACCCATGCACAGTATGCCAAATACAAATTGAAACAGAAAACTCTTTCCCAGAAATATAGTATAAATTTTGTTTTATAAATGTCTTGAATCTGAAGCAAGGACAGGAAAATCTTGAAAAGCCATATAACAGAAAGTATATGAATTATGTTTTGTAATTATCTTGAATCTGAAGCAAGGACAGGAAAATCTTGAAAAGCCATATAACAGAAAGTATATGAATTCTGTTTTGTAATTATCTTGAATCTGAAGCAAGGACAGGAAAATCTTGAAAAGCCATATAACAGAAAGTATATGAATTATGTTTTGTAATTATCTTGAATCTGAAGCAAGGACAGGAAAATCTTGAAAAGCCATGTAACATAAAGTATATGAATTCTGTTCTTTAATTGCTAAAACCTAAAACAAAAACAGAAGTGTTTGAGACACCATATAGACTAGAAAGTACCTTGAATATGTTAAAAAGAATATAACATGAAATATGAATGAAAGATTGTTTTTCAAACCTCAGAATTTTGAAACAAAAATTGTATTGTATCAGTATACTATTTTACTCTGTACCCTGTAATGAAATAGGGAATCAAAACTGTCATTCATTGCAATGCATATGGAAAACTGAAAGCACTTAGTGCACTGAAAATTATCAATATATTTCTTTTATCCAAATTAAAAAGGGAACACTTACCAAAAGATAAATGGCATCTTACAACTGAAATATAAGGAATGTACTCAAAATTCACTTCTTTTAATTGATGAAAAGATGAAAGCCTGTTTTGAAAATGTGTTAAGTTTCTGTTAAGTATTATTTGACTGCACTATAGTAACTTCCGGGACAGGGTGCCGAAGGTGGGCGAACAGAGACGGTGGTATTACCTTTTCTAATTCTACCATTTATTATTATTTTGCTTGGCCAAGCACTGTACCATTGAAATAGATGGATTGTTTATTTTAAAAGCCTAGAAATTTATTTGAGTCTCTGCCACCTCCTGTTGCAAGAAATGTGTTTATTTCATGTTAGAAATGCATATAGGCATCAGGCACGCACCGAGAGTGCCCTCCTGTTTTACCGTTTCGGGTTGCTAGGCTCCTTTATGCAGGGCCGGGGATTCCTTCGAGTTAGGAAGGGACCCGGGGAAGTCATGGACTTCGTGGTTGGGCGGAAAAGGCGCCTGAATCACATTCTTGGCCCCAGCTCGCAAGAAGACCAAGGTGTCACGGCGGTTGGTGGATCCAAGATTATTTGCTATTAATGTACTTATGTATCTTTCAGACTTGGCTTGTGAAGCCGATATTTATGTATATACATTTTGAAATTCTTGTTGAAACTAGAAATGGAAGTGTATTTGAATGTATTAATGTATCATTGATTGATTCCTCCAAGTGGAGAGGAATATGTGTATATGAGAAAATCTTTGAAATACTCATGCTTTGTTTAATTTGTAATGATGATATTATTTTATGAAATGCAATTCAAATTCTCTTTATTTCATTTGGAAGAATTATGAGAAATGTTGACTTTTTTTGGAAACTTATTTATAATGGTTTGAATAAATTTAGAACACTTTTAATTTCCCTTAATGATGTGTCAAAAGGATTTGGAAATCTTTCTTAATTTTCCGAGTGTTACATGGAAGAAATCGTAAAGCAAAGATTACATTGAAGAACTTTTAATCAAAAACAACCATCTCGGAGAAGTACTTGCCTTCATAAAGACGTCTACATCCGGATCCGGTTTGATGCCTGCTTGCTTCTCACGTTTTGAAAGTTCTTGCAGTAGGTCTGTAAGCAACACAAATATCAGTATGGTAACAAAATTGAGAAAACAATGCAGTTAAAAGTAATGCATGCACAAAAACTCACCATATCTTGACCCGACCCCTTGACATTGGCCAGAGAAATCCAGTGTTTCCCTTACAGTCATTTCCGCATAGTGCAAATCATGCTGGCTAATGTAAGCGGATGTTCTTTGTGGTACAAATTCTGTCAACGAGTGTCCATTGTAGGTCACAGTTCCGACAATCTGTCGAAATACATGTGATGAGTGATCACATTAGCGTTTTCTCTATGACAAACGCTATAAGTAATAATTTGCAGTAAGCACCAAGATCAACTTAGGGGTGTGGGACCAATTAAAGACAACAAATGTATCGAAGCATTTCAACAGGCATGAACAAGCTCAGCTTCTCTAAACAACAAATAGTGTCTCTAGGTAGAATAAAATAAGTAGAACTTCAACCTACCCTGAGATTGCGGTCAGGTTTTCCAGCCAAAGCTGTTAGCAATGTAGTCTTCCCAGCTCCAGGTGGACCAAGAAGAAGTGTCATCCTGAATAAATCGATGAAAGGTTAACTACAAGACAAAAAAACCTGCAGTCCTCCATTTACATATTTTGGACATCTCCATATTCAGATGTGGAAGAATAAACTTACCTTGAAGGCTTAATGATGCCACTTACGTCATGAAGGGCAGTAAGAGTTGTCCTCTTTGACCGCAATATGTGCAGGGAGTTGAGAAACCCCTGCACGACAACATCTGTTAGAATGCAGTTCAGTTGAAAGCTCCTCAAATTCAATTAAATTCCCATCCCACTACAAGAGGCTGTAAACAAAATCCTATAACCAGGCAAGCTACCATCAGATTTGGGGTCCTGGCTCCTTCCCTTTTCTCAAATACTAGTTCAAAACTTTAATGCAATCATATATAATTTAACAAGATGGCCAGTAAACAGTACTTTGCGCCACAAACAAAGGTGAACATTTACGATGCATCAGATTACTCAGGAACCAAAAGCGCCTTTCCTCATTTCAAAAGTCCAGTAATAACAAATAAACAAAACCAACATAGCTTAGTTTCAAAGTTGCTACTGTTACTGAAGTTCTAAAATTTCTTAGTAGCTCTTCAGTTGGGCCATTTTTGGATTTTGGCTTTTATTTATCTTTCATGAATGGGCTTTTTCACCAAAATACTGATTTTACAGGTAAATCAGTTGAAAAGCTGTAAATAGAAAATATCCACCGTAAGCTTGAAGGTCATTACCCCGTACTTGCTTTTATCACAATACCATAAAGGAACTGGAACGGGCTCGTAGTTTACCTCAACCAAGTCTGAAATAAAATTGATAGCAGTAGGAAGAGCTCTGCTCCCAACATGCACATCCGCATCGACAGTCAAGTGGTCGAACGGAACTTCTATCGTTGGCAACTCAATCCCCACTCTGTAATTACACCCATTATCAGCACCCTACTCTTGTTTGAACATCATTAGTGGAGAAAAGTTGTGTTTTTACTCACCTCTCAATTCTTTCCCTGAATTTTGAAAGAAAGTTCTCGTTGTCCACTTCAGCTACCTGCAGAACTCTCTGAATGAACTTCCTCCGCGTTTCACTAGAAAGTGTTGTGACATCAACATTCTTGAATCTGAAACTTCCGGTTGCGGCAACTTCGCTGAGAACGGACTTCCTGAGGCGGTCATAAGTCGGAAGCTTTTCAAGAGCAGCCCATTTGAGAGCCTCTTCATCATTCTCCAGGCTGCTGCTTCTGTGGATGGTGAACGATCTCGAGAACGCATTGTCTTCATTCGACCATGCATTGCTTGTTCTGCCCAGCGCCCCTTCCAAATCCAATGACACGGCCATCTTCCACGCCAATTGGGAGAAACTCAGCGCTGACGTTAATTTATGTGAGGTTTCCGCCTTGAAGGCAATCTCAGCAATGACATAAGCGGAACTACGTAAGATTACCTCGTTCCCTGCACGTCCGATGCAGCAGGCACCTATAAAAACGAAAGACAATTCAGAAAAAATAGAAAATATATGTATATATTTTTTATTAAGAAGCCTCAACCATTTCCTTATTTATTTATTAATTGAAATTCAAAATCACGTTGTATTCTGAATCAGTGATACTTGTTTATCTTTGGTTAACGCCTTTCGGTATTGCTAATCTACCGACTATTGTCAATACTATGTGCTCACGACCTCAGTTTTACATCTTCCATATTTTTTAATTAGGGGGATTTGGTGAAGTTCATATGTGAAATGAATAAATATTGTGAAATTAAATGACCAACTCCCACTAATTACGGGGCGGAGTGAAAAATATAAACAAAGTGAAGGACACACGTACATTGGTGACACATTTCTAATTAGTTATGATTATTTTATATAATATTTTTTAAATAAAAAATATTTTTTTTACAAATTTAATTTCATAAAGATTTTTTATATTTTTATAAAACATTTACTCAATGAAATTCTTAGTATGACGCATCTTTTAGATTTAAAAAAAGATATACAATTTGAATGTATGAACATGTATATCTATTAAGAATTTAAACATAGTGCAAATGAAAAATTAATAAAAATTGTCTTTTAAAACTATATTGATATATATTTGCATACATCTAAAATTGTTTCACACATTTCTAATTATTCTTTTTCATCATTTTCTTCATTATCTCCTAATTCATCAATTTTAATTAAATAATTTATAAATATTTGATTAAATAAACAATTTTCTTCTATTGATTGAATAATTAATATTATTTGATTAATTCATCATTTTTCCTTAATTCACCTTGATTGAATAATTTTGAATTTCCCCCTTTCCACTTTAACCAAATAATTTCAATTATTTAATTAATTACTATTTCTTTCAAACCCATTTGATTAAATAATTTAATTAAATAATTTTTAATTATTTATTTAAAAAATTTAATTTCCTTTCATCCCACATAATTATTTAATTAGATAATTTTCTTCCAACTTGTACATGGCATATTCTATTTTCAAAAATGGAATAATCTCTTTTCAAAATATCTTCCCTCCATAACATATCCTAAAATATCTTTTTTAAAATAGGGGATCATCTTTAGTTAACTAAACCTCTCATTCAATCTCCATCATTGATCGATTGATCTATCTCCACCATTGATCTTAATCCTCTAATCTCAACCATTGATCAAACTTTCAAGAAATCTATAAAATAACCCTTCACCATCACATAATTCATTCATAATTCTCATGAACAATTCATTTTCATTGTGAGTCATTTGAGCATTCAATTTTTGATCATTAAGCTTTTGCTAATTAGGTTTATACAATTTATGTTACACAGGCAGTTGTCATTGCACCAAAAGATTGACCTGTTAATGCCCGATATAATTGCTAGAGTTAATGAATCCATGGGAGGCAGTCAAGCCATGCCACGAACCCAAGCACTACATTGCACAACACAAGGATACCAAGGATGAACCAGAGCGCTACACTGCATAGTACAAGGAGACCAAGGGTGCACACCTTGCAAAAATCCCCCCAGCGCAAGTGAGGGGTTGAAACTCATGACCCAGGCTCTAATACCAATTGTTTCATAGGCGGTTGTTGTTGCACCAAAAGATTGACCTGTTAATGCCTGATACAATTGCCAAAGTTAATGAATCCACAAGAGGCAATTAAGTCATATCATGAATTTGAGTGTTGTGCTACACAAGGAGACCAAGGGCACACACCTTGCAACAATTTGTAGTGTAGAAAAATGTACACCTTTAGATTTTCACACTATGTTTAGGTCCCTTTAATTTAATTGGACTTAACTAAGCCTCTAATTGACCCAATTATGTATTTATAAGCCTAATTAATTGTATTTTCCAAAGGGAGAACCCACAATTAATTAATGCCTATACTTAATTTAACATCTTGGAAAGTGTGTGTTCTAGGCTTAAGGCCTAGGACCCATTCACCTCCCCCTTAAGCTTGAGAACCCAATTTTTAATATGTTTTTCGTGGAATTTTTATGATCCCAAATTCAAATTTTAAATGTCAGCTTATAATGTTCAATTACTGGGAAATTAGAAAAATGCCTATAAATACAAGGTTATTTTATCAATTCAACATTAGGAATCAAGAGGGCAACTTGAATCATATGAGAAAATATTATTGTCAAGAACATTGAAGAGAAGATTTATCAAGCACCTACATTAGAAATCAAGATCAAGGTCATCATGTTAAAGTTAAAAACATTCATGCATGTTTTTGGAGCTAACATAGTGATGTAGGTTTCAAGTTTTCAAGCATCAAATCAAGTGTCAAATCAAGCATCCAATCAAGCCATTCCATGCAAGATCTAATCCTTGGAGAGATGTATTAGATTTCAATCCTTCAATGACCTCAATTCAAAGGTTTGGTGAATTGCAACATAGCAAGTGTTCATTCATCATTCCTTTCCTGTTTCATGATTTCATTTCAAGGTTTAATTAGCAAAGCAGAGTTTGACTAAGCAAAACCTCTATTCACCTAAAATAAAAAAAATTCCCTCTTGTGTATGTGTAGCTCTTAGGTTGAAGAAAGGATTGGAATTGAAGTTTTCAAAAGTGTAAAATTACAAAAGTTGTCAAAGTTGCAAAGTTGTCAAGATCACAAAAACTTAGATCTCGGATTTATTTCCTACATTTTTGTAGTGAAACCTATGGAAAAAGGCATCTGAGATTAATCTTTAGAGGCTCCCATAAATTGAGGAAAATTTATGTACAAAGACCCATTTGCCATTTTAGGACGTCTTGCGACACTTTTGGTGACAGGTTTTTAGTATCTTACCTTCTTCAAATTTGTTGGGATTTTGTTGTTTCTCTTAGTATTATGCTTCATCTACATGATTTGGGTCTTACATTATAGATTTGAGTTCATTTATTATTTTATCTTTATCTCCCAAAAGTGTTGTTCAAGCATATTTTACACTTTTTTTGTCATAAAAGAAATTGCAAGATCTTTCATAGAATTGACTCACTTAAAAGCTAAAAGTCAATTCTACCATGGGAGGATCTCATTTCCTAATGAAATAGATGAAATATAGGTTCATTAAACCTCATTTTCCCTTTTCTATTTTTAGTAAATTATTTGTGAACCCCTCATTTTAATAAAGGAACCTATTTTTCAATGTTTCATTTTGGTGAACTCGACATTCTTGCACTAAAAATTTTATGATTTGGAGTCCATTCATAGCATAGATCTAGGATTTGCATTAGTTTGAATTTCATCTAGGATTTTAAATTTGCATTTTGCATTGTTTAAAATATGAAAAATTAAAAAAATTGCATACATATTACATTGATTTTGCATAGAACTTGCATATTAGTGTAATTTTAGTCGTTTACATTAGAAAATTTAGCCAAAATAAAGTTAATGGGTTGAAAATTATAACTAAGCTCAATTGGCTATCTTGTGGGGAAAAAGGGTCCAAGTTCTTCTTCAAATACCTGAAGGAGAAGAATATAAAAGAACAGATAGATTAGGTTTGGGATGGGGAAAGGTTGACCTCTAACTAGAAGGAGATCCTGAATCAGTTTTAGTCATTTTACAGTTGTCTCTTCACTTCAAAAGGGGGGTCAGATGAGTGTCATAAGGAAAGGGATGTGGTTCAAAAACTTATTCCAAGGAAAATTTTTGGGGAGGGAATTGCAAAGTTGCATACCCCCCTAACCAAATAGTAAATTACCAGAGTCATTGCATCAATGAACAATGACAAGTCTCCCAGTCACAATGGGCTACCAGTAGAATTCTACAAATGCTTCTCTAAGTGGGTGAGTGAGGATCCTTTTTAGCTCTATGTTGAAGCTTTAGAGACTGGGACTCTGGGGAAAAATATCAATAAAGGTATAATGAAACTATTGCCTAAAGGGGGTGATAAAACCCTAATCATAAACTGGAGACCGATCACACTTTTAAATGTTTCTTACAAGATTTTGGCTAAGCTCTTGGCTAAAAGACTAGAGGACATACTTCCCAAATTCGTTAATGGCACCCAAACAACTTTATTAAAGGAAGATATGTCCTTGAAATTGTAATCACAAGCTGGGAGGCTATGCAGTGGGAAAAGGTGTCCAACCAAAAAGATGCAATGTTGCTCTTAGACTTTGAAAAAGTGTATGATAGAGTGGAGTGGGGCTTCCTAAGAGGCATCCTACAGGCATTTGGATTCCCAAATCTCTTTTTTAGGATGGTAGACATCCTTCTCAATGATGCTAATGCACATGTGGATGTAAATGGAACTCTCTCAAAAGAAATAAGCCTGGGAAGGTCTATCCAACAGGACTGCCCACTAGCACTTGCCTTGTTTGTAATAGCCTTTGATGCCCTCCACTATCTTTTAAGGGAATTTTCAATCTCTGCCAGTGTTAGGGGCATTAGGCTTCCAAATGAGGAGCAACTTATTAATGTCTAGTTTGCAGATGACGTTGCACTATTCCCAAAGTTGGACAAGCATAACTTTGAGTTTCTAATGTTAAAAATGGATCTTTTTGTAAGGCCTCTGGGGATAAAATCAACCATTCCAAATCTATGGTGCTTGGGTGGGACAATAAACCCCAAAACTAGTTCCAAGCCTTCAACTTTAAGTGGGGGGGTGATAATCTTCAAGTGAGATACCTTGGTATCCCCTTTGTAGTGGATCCAAACCTAAAAGAAATGTGGGGGTGGATCAAAAGTAGAATTAACAAGAAATTAGAGAAATGGAATAAGCATTATCTCTCTCTAGTAGGTAGGATGCAAGTTTTCCAAAAAATCATTTCTTCATACAACATTTATTTTGCTTCGGTGTGGTTCTTCTGCAACTATCAAGTCAACGAGATCCAAAAGAATATTAGAGAGTTCCTTTGGTTTGATGGTAAAGGAAAAAGGAAAAAGAATATCATGTGTTGGGAGTGGTGTTGCTTGGACAAGCTGCAAGGTGGGTTAGGTCTAAAAGACCTAAGATTGCAAGGTATTGCCTTAGCAACCAAGTGGATTGTGAAAGCCCTGGATGGGAATGAGCCCTATAAATTTTTATTAAGAAGTAACATCCAAATGGTTGTACCCAAACAAGAAAAATCTTGGAAGCAACTTCCCTTGAGTGACATTCTCCTGAGCAAGTTCTCGATGTCTTTGACTGGTTCAGTTGTCTTTAAGAGCCTCTAGAAGGCTTGGGAGCTAGTCAAGCATAATGCTTACCTCTAGTCCAGTGACATTTCCCTAAAAGATAACACTAAGTGTCATTCGCACAGCTCCATATGGTGGAATATCTTCCATAAATACAAGCCCCTCGCTCTAATGTAGGGGTGTTCGGCTAAGAAGTGGTACCAAAAAGGCATTCAAACCTTTAGTGACATCCTGCATGAAGGGAAAATCAAAGACTAGACTGACATGGCAAGTGAGTTTGATCTCCCAACCTCAAACTATAGAACCTGCTCCACACTTACTGAAGCTTGCAAGGAATCTACCTTCCCCCTGGATACTGATAGAGCCCCAGACCTAGCTAATGAGGTTGTGTGGAGGGATGGAAGTCTCATCTCCAAGCTAAAAGAAAAGGTTTTTTATAAAGATGGGTATGTGCAGGATCATGGTATGCCAAAAAATGGCAATGGAGAAAAAATTACATGTTTCATCGACTCAAAAACGCGAAAATGCCGAGTTGACTTTATGTGGCTTGGGTGTCAGTACACACTACCGAAGCAAAGCCCAAACCTAGATTTCCATATCGGATAT
>VDFB02292294.1:0-63238 GCA_007258455.2 Sequoia sempervirens
GGTTGGTGACATGGTATACCTGAGATTATAGCCTTATAAGCAGTCCATGGTTAAGAAGAGTGGTTCGAAGAAGCTTAAGTCATGGTTCTATTGTCCCTTCAAAATCTCCAAAAGTATTGGAGAATTGACTTATGAGATGGAATTACCAACAAGCAATAGAGTACACAACATGTTCTATGTGTCATGCCTCAAAAAGGCACTTGGTCATAATGTAGTTCCTTCCTTGGAGTTACCACCATTAGATGAGGGGAAATTGATTTTGATCCCTGAGGTTATTATTGATGTTCAGGGGCGTACTCTACAAAAAAGGTCTATTAAGGAATATTTGGTTAAATGGAAGAACCTACCAGTTGAGGATGCGACATGGGAGAGTGAACAAATATTACAACATTTAGAGTTGCAATTACTTGGGGACAAGCAATTTTGGGGAGGGAGGACTATAATGTCCCCTTCCTAAGTAGTCGACCATTAGAGATAGTTAGCCTATTCTTCGGGTTCCTGTAGGCTAATGTGGTTTGGTTAGAGGGCTCCACAAATCTTGGAAACTATGTTGTTCAGTCATTTGGTATATTCTATGTACTGAAGCGAGTTCAGGGCTACAGAAGATTCCTTCTGGCACTTTGAGTGTTTTCGGGCACTTGGCCCGATTTTACTATTTTTATTAAGTCACCTTCTTAGCATCAACTTGGCCCTTCTGTGTCGGTTTTACTTGGCATGACCAGATTTTACATTTAGTAATTATTTGGTGATTTTTAATGGTTTGGGGAATTATTTTAAATAACGTTAATGAAATAAGTTAAATTAAATATTCAACTTAACATTATTTTAAATTATTTAAAGTGACTTTTTAAAGTGGCATTTAGGGGACATAAGGGGACTTTCAAAAAAGTGAATTTAAGTTATTTTTTAAAGAGGGACGCCTACATGGGAGACATAAGGGGTTTTATTATCCCAAAGCTGGGCGTAGGAATTGAGGAGGGCAATAAAAGTGTTTTGGAGCTCATTTTGCAACTTATGCTTGAGAATTTTGTTGAAGAGATATTGCAGGTTGAACAATGTTCTTCCAAAGATTTGTGAGGACAAGAACCTTCACAAAGAACATCCATTTCAAAAGTGCTTTAAAGATCTTTCTTGGTGGATTTACAGGTGGTTTCATCTAGGAATCACACATGAGCTTATTTGATTCAGATTTCTCAGTTTGTTGCCCAGCTTTCAAGAAGACAATTTTGAGGTGAGTTTGAGAGGACAATAACAAGTTTTGAGCATTGAAGACTTAGGTTGAACCTCCATATAGCTGGCCATACCATTCTAGGGCTGACCGTACTATTTAAGTGCAGCTCAAGACTTGTGTTGAACAAAATTATCATTTGAATAGGTTTAGAAGGGTTGAGAAGGAGGCGCGAGTCTGCATCATTGAAGTCTAAGCAGAGATAGGAGGCTTGTGAAGGGTTAACTAGCTGCCAGGGGGCTGTATAGCAGACCAGCAGGGGTGTGGGAGCTTCCTAGAGCTGAACGCCTAGGTTTTGGTGCCTATATCACTTCAAACAATGGTGCCAAGCCTTCCACAATATACATTGCAAACTTTTGAGCGGGGATAAGTGATTATCGTGGGTTTTGGCATCATTTTTGGAGCTCCAGATTGCTGTTACAGAAGTGTCATCAGGCCCAAATATTTGCAGCCAACATGGGTATGTCTAAAAATTGATATTTTAATGGTTTTTATCAATTGGATATTTGTTAAAACTTCCATATTTAATGTACACAGCCATTGAGCATTGAAAATGAATGAAAATTGTCTATTTGAGCTTGTGAGAGTGTTGATTGTATGTACTCTTTGAATAATATTGTAAATCACCATTTGACTGTTCCAAAACTCAAAAGAAGAAAAACAAATTAGGGTGGTTATTACAGGGCAGTACCAATATCAGCTGCAGAAAATGATACTTAAATTAAAAGAAAAAATATCAACTGCAGGAACATCATGACATGGCTGGAAAATAGAGCTGCTTCAGCCATCCAACAATACAGAATATTGTTTGCATAATAACTTCACACAATAACAATTGGAAATCAGATAATGATAACCTTGTGATTTCATGAATTATTGGAAACATGCAAACTTCCACTGCAGATTCTGGAAATTTCATACCAAAAACAATTCCAGAATTCATAAATCTTGATCAATTGGAGCACAATGGCAATCCATGATGTGGAACGATATTGAAAACTAGGAGAGTTTTTGTCCTTGAAGCATCATATATCTAGAAGGTTTCATCCTTGGAAAGAGAAGAAGAACACATGTTCATTCTTGAGAAAATGAAATTGTTTTAAAAAGCATGAATCCCCTTTTCAAAAAACAATCCTCCTAATTATAAACTTTTTGAGGACATAAAATAATATGTATATATATATTTGACAATTATTTCCCCAAAATTATAATAAATAATAGAATGTCCCTTTTCACTCACCTTTTTGGACTTTGAGCTTGGCGACACTTTATTTAATCACTTATATTGACCTTTTTAAATAATAAATATAATTTGCCTTTTAATATAAAATTGTTTTTTCGATAACTTGAATTAATTAATTAATTATTTCAATAATTTCGAAAAAGGGGCCATGACAAGTAGGGGATGCATCTGTGGGTTTCCTTGCTAATTAGTTGCCAAGATATTATTTCGGAATTATTTCAAAGAGGAGCTTGGCTTGATGATTATAATGCTGAATACAACAATAGGGTGGGTTGAAGCTCAAACATTTAAGAGTTGGATGTTCTATATTAGTTGTCTCATTTGCAAGTGGAAGAGATACATTGATTTGGGACATCTCATGAGCATCAATAGACATACTTGATTGGTAAATTTCTCTTAGACCAATTCCTTTCACATGATGTTCAATTTGTTCTACTTAGTAGTTCAAGCCAAGGTTTTCATAGGGTTGGATAAAATTTAGGTAGAAGGCTGTTTTTTCAGGTAATACCTATATTTGGAATGCAAGGGGAGATGAAGCACTTCAAAAGGGACAATAATGTCTTCCTAACTTGATAGTTAGAGATTTAGAAAATAAGCACCATGTTCGCATTTTAGAACATGCTAGGATGGTCGTTTCAAAATAGACTTATTGGTTTATACAATTTTTTATTTTCATCTATATTATGGTTTGTGTTTTGATTCATATCCATACAAAGTACCCTATTATCTAAGCGATCAAGTTATCTCGATGGGGTATTGCAGACAGTTTCCAATTTCCCATGATTTTTCAAAAAGAGGCACAAGCTAAGAGGAAGTTTTCTGACACAACTTGGACCATATATGTGTGCTAATGCTCTAGATGCTAAAAATATGGGTGCAAAACTTTCCAATTTTAATCTTAAGTTCCACCATAAAAGTATTGTTTTGATTCAAAGGATATTATGATTGCAATACATGGAATCAAACATGCTCATGTGCTTGGTATTTAATTTTTTTGGGCTAATTGTGTTGATGACTATGGAGCTCGAAGAAGGAAACACAATAGTATGACCGTGGAACAATTTAGATCATTAACCTCAAAATTGTTACCGCAGGATTTGATAGTTTTAGGGGAAGATAATTTTTCTCCATGTTTTGTTCAAACGAAGGTGGATTTGAAGCCTTTGACACTAGTCAATTGGGCAATTAGGGATAACATTTTGAAGATTGGATGAAAAAAGATGTAATGGATAGAATGGAATTTTTTTAGAAAGAAAGCTTGTAGAACAAGTAGTGACAGTACCAAGAGGGAAGAGTTCAAGACTTCTGGATTGATGTTTGAGTGTTCCTGAGAAGAGAGTAGTTCCTAGTGCACAAGTGCAAATCATTGATAAAGAAGATGTTAAGAAGAAATTGAACACTTCAAGTGAGGTTGATGAGAGTTCAAGGCTTAACAAATTGAAATTGGTTGTAGAGAAGAAGGTGAAGTCTCCTTCACATATTCAAATGATTGCTTCCTCCATTTTTCATACAGCAGTACCTGTTCCTCCATCACTAGTTCTTATTCAGCCAGAGGATATTCCTTTAGCTTCTACATCTCTTGTCTATACGTCTCCTTTTCTAGTAGTTGAGTTTGGGGGAGAGATAGCAGCCACAAATGAGCAATTTGAGAAGCCTACGAAGAGTGCTTTTGATGGGTACAACATATCTTTGGTAAGAAAGAGGCAAGTGGTTGTTGCACAAGCCTTCAATTTGAGTGCAATGTCTACTCTAATTAGACAAGAGAAAACAAAGAATATTAAGGAGTAGACAAGGCTTAGAAAAATAAGGGCATATTATTGCAAAAATGACCATTCCTCTGACAAACAAAAGCATTCAAGAAATGCAGGTTGCTGGTTTTCATATTTTTCACAAACTAATTTGGGGGCTGTGAATAGGAAAGGAAATATAGAATAGGAAAGGAAAGGAGATTGTGGAAAAAGATGGGGAAGCTAAGGTAGCTTTGAAATTAGAGAATTTGGTCAATTCATTGGCTGAATTAGGTGCAGCATCGCCTCAAAGGATAGAGGAAGGGGGATAGAAAAGATAGCTGAATGAGCCAGTCTCACATGGTAGGGAAATTCAATGATTTGTTTGAGGCTTTGTGATAATGGCTTGAGGTCTATTGAGGAGTTGTTTGCCTTGCTCAAGGAGGTTAGGGAAGTCTTGTGCTGGTCAATGGATTTAGACTATGCATTGATCGCTAATATTTATTCTTGTGGGCAGCGTCATGATTCATTTGGAGCCTGTTGAGTTTTTGAGTGTAGATGACTTGGTGACATTGAGGGTTATATCTGGCCCAGAGGGTTACCATGTTTTGAAGCGGATGGTGAACATTCAATTAATTCTTGAGATTTAGACTCTTGCTTTGAAGATTATGAAGGAAAAATAGGAAAAGTTACAAATTGCCAAATAGGAAATTCTTTCTTTCAAAACGTCTATTTCTTGTGCATTCATGGATGACTTGGAAGAAGTTAAAGTTAGCTTTGAGCAATTGGTACAAATATGCCTAGGAGGTCCATCATTCAAATTTGGCAATATGAATGAATTAATGACAGTTGCAGTGAAAGTGGCAACACTTGAGATTAAGGTGCTAGATTTTTAGTTATCGGTTGGCAATAATAATAATTTCATTCATTGAGAGTTAGATAAGGAGAAATTGATTTCTAAGTCTCTTGTTGCCATTGCTAGAGAGTTTGTTGAGAAAGTTCAATTGGCTAATGAGAAGGATGGAACACCAACACTAGATTTTCTAGATCTTTTAGATGCTTCCAATTCAGATTCAAATGCTGAGGATGAGGTTTAAGATTAGTCAATTGTGGCTAATTTCCATTTTTGGTCATTTCCTATTTTTGAGCAATTGACAAGAACTTAAGTCTACTTTATTCTTCGTTGTTTTAAAATAGATTTGCTTCAAGTTTCTTTATTTCTCACTTTTTCTATAGCTTTTAGGGATTGCTGTAGTTTTTGGGGATAATGAATTATTATTTTGAAATCTTTGAAATTATATTCATTGCAACCTATAAATAAGTGTCTTGGGCACAAGATATTCTTAATGATAGTTGACGTTGAGCTTGTGTTGTAGAGATTGTCGTTCACGTACTTGATCTATGTTTTATGCATTTTGTGTAAGGTTTTATTAAGTGAATTTGAAGTGAAGAACAGTGTTGAGCTTTGTATCAACATTGCCTTTCATTGTAGTAAGTAATTTTGTGTGCTTCTAAGGGTTCACCTTCCTTGAGTCTTGCATAGCGGTTCATTGTTAGAATTAGTTTTTTGTTTAATCCATTTCTGTGTATGTGGATCTAGTAGTCTCTGTTTTCAGCCAGCTAAGAAGCATTTATGATTTAGTTTACTGTTTTATTTGCAAGCTTTTATTCAAAAAGAAAACCTCGTTTGTGAGATAAAAACTTTTCAGGTCTTGTGGTCAACCCCCAAGAACTAAAAGGATAGGTCAAAGTTTATTCTCAGTTGTTTCCTTTATGCAAAACCTCATTGATGATAATGTAAAGTGTGCATACTGTAAATTTTGTTTATAGCTTTAGGTTTAGGAGTAGTGTTTAGTTTTTAGGGAGCTTACACTGTTTATTTGAAGAGAGGTTTATCCTCATGTGTTGTCTCAGAAGAGACAAATTAAAATGATAATACATTAGCAGCTGAAATCATAAACAAATGGATTGCAGCCTTTAGGGTTAATAAAGAAATAAAAGAAAGAAAGGCTTGACCTTAACCTTAAACTAAAAAAGTTAGTTTAGGGTTAGGCTTAGGCTTAGCATAGTAGCCTTTAAGTTAGTAAAAATTAGAGAAGGCCTAACATAACCCTCACTGTAAGGGTCTAAACTAAAAAAATAGGTTAGGGTTAGGTTTGGCATAGGAGTCTTTAAGTTTAGTAAAGAATTATAAGAATCTAACTCTAAACTAAAAAGTAGTTTAGGGTTAGAGTTAGGTCTAGCATATGGCAGCCTTTAGGCAATGTTTAGTAAAAAATAAAAAGACCCTAAAGCTAACTCTAAATAAAAAATTAGTTTAGGTTTAGGGTTTCTGATATTATGTTTTATGGTTGTTATTATTGTTAAGCCCTTAGGGAAGTTTCTAAACTTTTAACCCATAAAATTTAACATAAAATAAGCCTAGCATTATGTTAAATGCTAACCCTAACCTGACAAAATTAAAGCTAAAACATAGAAAAGCCCTTACAGGCCTTTACCTCTTTATGTGACATCTTGAAAATCAGTGAAAAAGCCTAAAAGGAATGTGGAAAAGTTCAAAACCAACAATGCTGGAGGCATGCTGTAATTTGTTGATCACCTTTCCTTTGAAAGATTGAAAAAGCAGCAAAAGCTTGTTCTTGGGATGAAGAGTTCGAAAAATGAAGCAAAAATGAAAAAAACTAAACTTCATAAGGAAGAGACCAGTGCATGTTTTGAAACAATCACCTAAATACTGCAGTTTATTAGCAGTTTACTGATGAAGTGCATTTTTTTCAAAAAACTGTGGGTTTTCAATTGAATGGTCCAGTTGATTGAATAAACCAGTTGGCTGGATCAAACTGGTACAACCTCAAGGACGTGCTAGAGTTAACCTTGAGTTTTTGGTGGTTTATGCTATTATGTGTAGCACAAATGGGAACAAAAAGGACAATAGAAGAAACATGTCATTATCTAGGAATATTCTAATAAAGTCTAAAACCCGTGTTTGAAGAGATAAGATGATGTGGAACATCCTAGCTAGCATATCTCTTTCCAAACTGATGGGAAGGAGAAGCCAACAACACACATTCTTTGTTTTCTAATAAATGAAGTACAGGCTATCCAAGGTGTAGTGATGTTCCCTTGAATTTTCCTGTGGGCCACTGTGTCGTGGAAGCATTCGTTACTGTCTGTCTGTAACTCAAGTTTGAAATGTTACTAGCCATGTGGAAATAATTTTCTTGAACTTTGGGTGAGTAGTTTCGTTCTTCCTTCCTGCTATACTTTTGATGAAAACCGAATAAAAAATTGTTCCTCAAGAATTTGGTCTTTCCTTGTTTCATGGACATGCAACTGTCATATATTTGCATTTTAATCCAGCCCAGCATCTTATGATTCTATCCAAAATTTAGAAATCACAAAAGTTTGACATTGTACATTCTACACAACCTGGTGAAGATGCAGAAAACAAGCAGCTGAAAGTATTATTTGTATTTTAATTCGGGCAGCAACTTATGATTCTATCCAAAATTAAAATCATAAAAGTTTGACATTGTACATTCTGCACACCCTGGTGAACATACAGAAAACAAGCAGCTGAAAGTGTAAAGTGACAGCCAGAGAATACTAGAAAAGTAGATGCTCACATTGAAAGGAGAGGGAAACAGATCTTAACCAAACTTCTTGCCATTTAGCTTTCACATTCTTCTCTCAAATCAAATCCTTCTCCCTCTATCATTTGGTGTGATTAGTTTTCCTTTTTTATTTTGTTCTAAAATTTATATGCATGGTTGCGATTCATCGTTTAGTGTTTTTCAGCTGATTTGATCATTCACTTGTTTTTGTGACAGTGGTGCCTGTTTTGTTTACAAATTCACTTGCCCCTTTAGACAGTTACTCAGTACAGACTTTGGATCATAACTCTGAAGATGATTTCACCAAAGTTAGAAGTCCTCCTACAGATAATGAGGTGACCCTGGCTCTTCGTGTGTTAGAAGGCTGTTGTCTTCTTGACAGGGGTAGCAGGACTTTGGCACATCAACACACGGCCATAAAGGTAAAAGGCTTCAATTGAGGTGTATCTGGATGTCCTGTGTTTCTGATTCATTTTTTGTTAAATTGAAGTAACTTATGCGTAGAAGTTTAGAATCTGTATAATAAATAATTAATAAACATAAATTTGTCAGTACTCTTTTATAAAATTGATGTCAAACCATTTCTTTCCCCATAAATTTCAACATGGAAGAATATAGCATAACACATATTCAGAAAAAACCTAAGCTACCAAGAGATGGAGATGGGTGAAATAGTTTTTCAAAGAACGCTAGGATATTATATGCTGTTGATTTGTACATGAATATATACATTTATATGTGTATATATACATGTCTATCTGTATTTATACACACAAATATCTATGTTACACAATGTTTTGAGGTCGGGGACAGCAGAGGACAATGGGACATTTTTCCAAGATGGCACTCCAGGGTCCCAGTTTTTCGGGGATGGTAGGGGATCAGAGAGAGAGAGAGTCAATTTTTTACAATTTTATCTACACATGAGAATAAAATTTATGAAATAGTTTTTCAAAGAACCCTAGGATATTATATGCTGTTGATTTGTACATGAATATATACATTTATATGTGTATATATACATGTCTATCTGTATTTATACACATAAATATCTATGTTACACAGTGTTTTGAGGTTGGGGACAGCAGAGAACGGGACATTTTTCCAAGATGGCACTCCAGGGCCCCAGTTTTGGGGGATGGTAGGGCATCAGAGAGAGAGAGAGAGTCAATTTTTTACAATTTTATCTACACATGAGAATAAAATTTAAGTTTAGAGTCTAGACATTCATGATTCAATGATTCATACATTGTATCAAAGAAATAGTAGCAAGTATGTTCATTGATTCAAGTATAGCAGCAAAAAAAATACAAATATAAAATATTTGATTTCAATGTTTCATTGCTCAATAGACAATATCAAAATGAAAATGAACAATTATGCATAATCTAGGCAATCAATATCAAAAGAGTCATCTGATATTGAGTCACTATGTATATCAAGTTGTAACTCATCCGATGGAATCCCAACCAATCCTGGCTGCACCTCCTCCTTGTCAATCTGTCTAGCATATTTAGAATCAACATCCCAGTGTGTAGTTGAAGTTTGTCGATACCTGGGAGTTTGTTGATCTTGGAGTTGCAAGGCACTTTGAACTACAGCTAACTTCTCCGCTTGTCTAGAGGTAAGCCTATTCCTCTTGATGAGTGGCATTTCGAGGTAAAATTTTTACTTTTGACCAAGTGGACAAAGCTATAGGTGAACCAATTCCTTTTTGTAGTAGAGGAACTAGCAACCTGTGAAAGTAGGTGAATTGCAAGCTGCCTCAGCTCTGGTATGTCCTTCCCATGCCATGCCCACCATTCTATAGGGTCTTTTTGAGCAAGAATGACCCTATCTGTTCTAGCCTCTGGTTTGCTGAATGTAGGACCTTGAAGATTGACAAAATCAAACCATTGCTCTCAAAGTCTGCTTGCATCTTTAGTATTGTTTGTAAGCACTCTGAACCATCAAGCTTGCTAGCTTACAAACATGACCTGAGTTAGTCACCACTTGCACAACATTAGAAGATCTCAACCTCCTTTATGGCCTCCTTCAAAATCTGAAATTGATAATGTATATCTTTGGGCTTCCTTGAGCAATCAATAGCTCTAAGAAAGTAGGAGCCAACTAGACATGTAACAAGAATGTTAACGAGTGTTCAATGTTGAATATTAGTCCACCCATCCATGGCAATGGAGCAACCTGCCCTAATCCATGTTTGTCTCATGTCCTCCATTAATATGTTCATGTTGGAATATTGTTTGTTGAGGAAGGAAGTATGCAATCTATGCTTTATTGGGGCATAAGATGAACCAATAGCATTTGATTTCTTGAACATATCTTTGAAATATGGAGAATGAGACACATGAAATGGGATAGCAAGGGCATAAAAGAATTTGGCTAATGAATCATTAGTATCCTCTTGTGCATGAATATTCAACAACCTTGCCATTATATTCCACTCTGTAGTATTAGTGGCCTTCCTCTTTCTTTTATCACAAATAGATTCCTCTCCTCTCACATCTCTATTAGCAACAGATTGCACATTGAAAGACTTAAAACCTAAGATGTTTGCTAGTGATAAACTAAAAAAAATTGTAAAACAAAACAACAGAGAAGTCATAAAGGTATGCTGAAAGTATCTAAAATCTGCTTATTTTTCCCTTCCTTCTCTTTCCTTCTCTTTCCTTCTAGGCTTTTTTTCTTCTCAGCTGCTAAAATCAGGAAAGGTCAAAATGATGATAGTAGAGGGCTGAAATTTGGCTTATTCTATAGACAACAAATCTGCATTAACTTTGTTCACTATTTTCTTTCCTTTAGCTCTGCTGTGCCGAGTGTGGATTCTTAGTATGCTGGAGTACAAGTGATATTTCCTTTAACAAGTCTAGTTTTTATTCTATACTTATGCTTTTCAGTTTTTAGGGTTGCAAGAGAGGCATGGGCTTGTGGGGCCCCTGCACCCATTTATTTGAATTTTTAGTTTCTTTTAAAAAAATAAAATATAGGCTTTTTTTTTTTTTTTGACAGAGATGTCGAGGACATCCAGCCATCCCCGAGACAGTTGGGAGACGTCTTAGATGTTCCTGACCATAGAAGGGATGTATGGATACTAGGGATGTAGGGCCTGTTCATCTGCTGTTTTGAGAATGTGTCCCCAATTCGCAAGATATGGGGGGATGCCTAGGGGACATCCTTTGTTGTCTTGAAGTCCTAGGGATGCATGGAGGGATGGGAATGCCAATCTCGGGGGTAGGAATGCGTCCCCATGTAACAAAGATAAATATATAAAGAAAAAGTATACAAAAATAAAGCTAATATTAATACAAAAGCAGCAGTTACAACTGCCATCATTCTCATCTCTATGAAATGCGACAAAACATAGTTGTGTAGACTAATTTTGGTGTAAATCCAGTAACTTACATATATACATACATATAAATAGGTGGGAAATTCATTCCCAAATTTCATGCCTCAAAATCAAAGGATCAGAGGAAATCTCTCTAAATGTTTTAATGAAATAATTTCCTAAGTAATTTTTGGCATATACAATCAAATACATGACTAATAAGTGAATGAGTACATCAAAGTCTGCCTATGGTTACTCTGATATCTCCTTGATATCGAAATATATCTTGTATATTTTTAATGTTTGTTGTGCTTGGCATCTACGCTCCTCCAAGTTTCGGGGATGATAGGGGATGGCGTGACATGTTTCCGGTTCGGGGGTACTTTTGGGCCATTTTGTAGGGGACAACTATTAAAAAAAAAAGAAAATTCTTACTATAGAGAAATTTCAAATATTCATATCATAACATTGATAAAGCATTCATCATAGACATCGTAGAAGATTAATACATAACATTAGACTTGAGTTGAGATTTCACATGAGAATCGACAAACAAATTAACAAAATTCAAATGCTTTCATTGTCAATGTGCATACATATTATATAAGAATTATAACAAAATTCCCAAAGGCTCCAAGTTTCAACTATAAAATGACAAAAACATAGAAAATATATGGCTGTCCCTAATCAGTAGATGCAATTGGTAGGTTTGTATCAAAATCGAAGCTTGAGTCTGAGTCACTGCTAGTGTAAGGGGTTGCCTTAGGCAATGGAACCCCAACCACTCCCTCCTGTGTCTCCTCATTGATCTGTATAGCATCTTTAGGATCAACATCCCAACATAAGGTTGGAGTTTGATGAACTCAAGAGTCTACTGATCTTGTAGCCGCAAAGAATTGTGTACAATCACCAACTTCTCTGATTGTCTAGAGGTAAGGTTCTTCCTCTTGATTGATTGGATGAAGCTATATGTGGACCAATTCCTCTCTACAACAGAAGAATTGGCAACTTGTGAAAGAAGACGAATGGAAAGTAACCTCAACTCCAATGCATCCTTGCCATGCCACATCCACCATCCAATAGGGTCGTTTTGAGCTAATGTAGCTCTATCCGACCTCGCCTCTGGTTTGTTGAAGGTTGGACCACAAAGATTGAAAAATCCAAGCCACTATGTGCGAAGTAAAGCAAAGTTCTCTTCAATATACATTTTCCTAAGGGCCTTCATGAAGCCTTCTTTCACCTCTTCATCATGAGATGGAGGCACTCTCCCAGGTCTCGCTGCATACAATTTGGGATTGAGAGCATAGATTGCCATATGAAGTGAGGTGTTCATAGTGTTCCACCGTTGCATCACAATGGGCCTAAAATGCTCCTCATAAAATCCCAAAGTAGGGTCTCTGCTATGAATTGCTTGCTTGATTTTCCCAAGCATGCTATCAAAGGTCTCATAAATCTCTCCAAGGATAGGAGAGTCAGTATCAACATATCTAATTACTCGAACAATAGGCTCAATGAAGGAGCAAACATATTTGCAAGTGCAAACAAGTTATAAAAATTAAAATCTTCAAAAATAATGGAAATATTTTACAAGTTAAAATTTAAAAACATTAATAAATTATTAAATTAACATTTTAAAAATTAAATAACAAAGTCAACAATTTTCTTACCTCATTGTGGACCACCAATCATCATCAAGAATTTTTTGTTTCACACTTCTTTGCTTGCCTCTTGCCATCTACCCCACTCTGCATTGACCACCATTAATTGTAAAGCCTTTTGGACCTCAAGCATCATCTCTAACAAAATGAAGTAGCTCGCATATCTAGTGTCCACGGGCTTGAGGAATTCCTTCCTCGAAAATGTCCTGAACAAATCAAGTGAAGTGTGATGGTAGAAAATGAACATCTGCACATCTCTAGCCTCTGACACCATTGCCTTCACCCAATCTATCTTCCCAATGTCCTTCAAGGTATTGTTCAATGCATCAACACAACATGGGGTCCAAAAAATGTGCTTATAAGCACCCTCTACCATCAATCCACCTAACTTACACACATAAGCTGAATCGATCACTACTTGTACAAGATTTGAGGCTCCAACCTCTTCTATGGCATCTCTCAAAATTTGAAATTGGAAGTTTGCATCCTTCCTTTTCCCTGAACAATCAATAGCTCTAAGAAAATAAGAGCCAATTGTACATGTGAAATAATATTGATGAGTGGCTGATGTTTGATATTTGTCCACCCATCCTTCATGATGGAGCATCCATCCCTTATCCAAGTTTGTCTCATATCTTCCATCAACACACTCACTTTGGAATATTCTCTATCAAGGAAGGGGTGCGTAGCTTGTGTTCTCCAGGTGGAACAAATGAAAGACCGACAACTATCACATCTTTGAACATTTGTTTAAAATATGGTTAACGTGCCACATGAAATGGTATGACATGAGCATAAAAAACTTAGCAATAGAGGAATCAACCACATCTCGTAATTGTGTGTTAAACATATCTGCAACTATAGTTTTCTTCTTTCCTCTAGTAGAAGTAGAACCCTCTCCCCCATGAAATCCAACATCCACAAACCCTATAGGCAATGACACAATAGGTTGCAAACTCTCCAATGGAGTTACTTGCTTTCTTACCTTCCCCTCCATATGCAATGTAGTTGCCTCAATCTTCTCAATTGGAGTTATTTTTTCACAACCTTTCGCCCCTTTACCACCTATCCACAAAAGATAACAATAAAATCTCGTATAGCTGCCTCTATATTGTTTTTTGTACAAATGGCAAAGCCATTCTCTACTTCCCTCTGATTTTTTTTTCTTATCCTTATCAACTGGTGTTGCAAACTGTAATAGAGGTTTCTTGGGGTTAAATGGGCCTTTTGCATAGGTTTTGAGGACTTCAAAAGGACATTCAAATGGGTTTGAAGTTGCTGGCCCTGTTAGACTCTCACTCCTTGAAGAACCCCTAGTGGCTGCCATACTTCTATGAGTTCTACTTCTAGGTTGACTGCTTTCATGCATTTGAACCTCAACCTCCTCACTATCATTACTAGTACTCTCACTGCTGCTCACGATTTTTTTTGGTTAAGAATTGAAAAGAGAGCTGCAAGTTCAAATAAAAATAAAAATAAACTCACAATGCCCTTCGTATGTGGTAAAAAGATTAAAAAAAACTTGAAAAAATGCAAAACAAATTGAAAAACAAATGTAAAATGAAGAACTTACCTCTAATGGAGTGGATTTGATGCCCTAGTCTCTTTCAATTGTTGTTCTCTCCTCTTTCACTTGCTGCTCTTTACCTCAAGTTTGGAAATGTCAAAATGAGAATGTTTTTTTCTTTTTGGTTGTTTTAATAAGTGAAATAGGTTTAGGTTTTGTTTAAAGGGGTGGGCGGGTCCTTGTGGGCTCGCCCATCCTTTTTCTTAATTTAAAAATTTGTTTTGAAAATAAATAAATAATGTAAAACGTTGTTGGGTTGTAGGAGACGACTAGCCATCCCTACTGTCCCCTACCGTTTTTGGGGCGTTTCGGGGATGCCCCCTATTTTTTGCACTGATTGGGGACAGGTGGGGCGCGGATGCCCCAAGGCATCCCCGAGTCCCCGAAACGTTTTAGGGACGGGGGCAGGGGTACCAGGGCAAGGGCTGCATCCTTGGGGACTATTGCTTGGCATCGATGCAAATGATTGTTAAAAATAAATGCCTTCTAGAGCAGAAATACAAAGAAACAACAATATTCACATAGCAATCATACTTATAATTGTTCTATACAATGAACTGTACCAATGCATGGTGCTAGATGCTGTAAGAAATAGAATTATTGTTAATAGAAATTGCTTGGAGCAATTAAGAAAGATAAAATTAGGCATGGCGTGCACCACATAGATGTGACTCATATGATAAAACCACAAGATCCCTCATGAATTCCATAACATGAACCATTGTAAAATGAGCATGATGGCCAAAGAGAATGATGGAATATTTCATCTTTGGTTAGTATAGTTAGTAGGTCTTAGATAATAAATAAATGTCATGTTGTTAGTAATAAATATCAAGTTAGTAGATAATTAAATAGAAGTTAGTTTGTGGTTGGTTGTATGGGAAAATGGATTTATAAAGCCATATAATGAAATGCATTGTTTATCATTTGTAATCCTGAACTAATAATATTACATTGTTTCTATTTTTTCTATCATGGTGTTAACACTTCAATATGGTATCACAGTGGTTCTAATCTAACTTCTAAGTCCTGCAGAAGATGTGGAGTGACAATGGTTGAAGATGATAGGAAGAAAGATGCCCAAACAATTGAATGCAGATATTGGTTGGTGAAGAGTTACAGGCCTGTTTGAAAGAGGATTAGAAGAAAGCGGGGAAATGATGCATGTCAATTGCAAACTATTTCCAAAAATTAATATTGAGTGATCGATAGCTTGATGGGCTGATTTTGACTATAAGGGAAAATCACAATAAGACGGCTACAACTGCATGCCAGTTGAATGAGAGTGGATAGCACAAAGTATGTCAGTGGCAGCATACAGCGTGTGAGGACTGGCATATGGTGTGTGAGTAGGGCCAGATTGTATTTGTTTCTACAAATTTTGCACCTAGCACATAAAAAAGCTGCTTGTGTTATATGTTTTTGGTTTGTGCAGATTTCTTTCACAAAGTGAAAGAATATGTCAATATATTTATCGAGTGCGAGAAGAACATAGGATAGAGACATGATATTAGTTTTAATAAAGCGCCAAAAATAATACAAGTCACAATTTATATTGAGAAGTTTGTATATATGAAAATAAAGGATAAAGAAGTGGAGTGATTGCTTTAGAAGTTGCCTAAAAATTTGAGGTGGCAGGCATATTTTTTACAAAATTCCCTGTGAAAATAATGCTCATTTGCAATTTTTCTAGCTTGAAGTAGTTTTTTGGCATACAATATTTGTTTTGATGCTAAAGAGGAAAATCAACAATTGTAAAGAAAGTGCATAGCAGCAAGGTTGCGCCCAACAAATCTCTAGGCAGTGAAAGGCGAAGAAAAACAATATTTCAAACATCCTTTGCTTTTACTCACTAAATTTATGTTGTAGAAGAGTTGGTTGCAAGGTGTAGTTGAAGACGTCTGCATTACTTAGGTTATAAGTTCAAAGCTCTTTGTCCTCATTTTGTGTCAGCTTATTATATACTTGGTATTTTGCTTTATGATTTGTAAAGCCAATTTTATATTGTTGGAGACATAGTTAAACTGCAAAAGGTGGTTCTTGTCATTGTGATTGATGCTGTGCACTTGCTTGTCATGCCAAGGTCATTTTATTGCTTGTGCTCTCAATTGTACATGAAGATTCTAATGCTACATCTGGCTGCTAGAACTTAAGGAGGTCAAAGAAGAGGTTGGAGGATCATGGATGTCCCCTCGCTAGACAGTTCTCGGGAATAGTGTGTTAGCCCGTTATTGGACCCTTGTGGGCTAGCTGGATTGGTTAGAGGGTCAGTGGTACTTTCTGGAGAGGTTGATTGTTCTTGTTTTCAGAGGCCAGTGATTGGATCACAGCGGGCGTTGGCATTTCAGGAGTTCACAGCTTCTGACGGCACAGGAATATTCAAAGTTTTGAGCAAGTTATGAATTTTTAAGTGATTAAGTTAATTATTTAACTTAATACCTTTTATTAAAGTCACATCGACTTTAATACATTTTATATCACTTAAATTATTCTAAAAAGGTGATTTAATATTTTAATCTCTTAAAATATTAAAGGGCGCTCAAGTATTAAGTTATGACTATTGAAAAGACTTAATATAATATTAAAAGATTTAAATGATTGCTAAAAGGGCGCATCTTCTTGGAAATGCGTGCCATTTGAGTATAAAGCAATTTTTGGCAATGAGAAACTCACTTTTGATAATTTCGACTTTGCCTTGTGCCATTTCCTGTGCATTCTCCTGTGATCAGGGTTTGAACAAACTGCCATTGAAGAACGATACCTCTTCAGTGTGAGCACTCTTGAGATTGTGAAAGATCAATCGAATCAGTGCATGTTGAGAGCTTCATCCAGAGGTTCTACAGATTCAGACAGAGAATTATTATTTGGGTTTTCAGTTCAGAAGAGGGTTTCTTCATCTTGAGGCGTCCTCTCCAACAACTCTTCAGCTTTCATCTTGTTTCTCCAGTAGTTGACTTGGGCCGTACATTTGCATTGAATATTGTGCTTGTTCTGGAAAGGCGTGTGAAGGAAGTTAAAGAAACGCCTTCTTCTTTGCTCATTTCTGTGCTTCAACCTTGGCGTCTACCCCTACCAGAGCATTGTACCACGTTTTGGAGTGGGAGAAGTCAGATCTGGAGATTTGGCGTGCTTATTTGCTTGATTTCACCATTTCCGGCTGTCATACTGGCAATTTCTTTAATTAAATAATCTGGAGATATTCTGGTATGTGTATCATTTGCAATCTATTTGTCACAGTTAAATAATGCAATCTACACTTCCATTCTGAAGCAAATAGTGTAAATTTATGTTTTATGAGCATTTATGATGTGCGCCCCTTCTCTTCTGTCTATCAAAAATTCTCTAAAAAACTAAATAACACCTAAAGACTTAAGAAAATTGGGGTTTTGAGTTGAGAGCCAGCAGGGCTCATCACAGTGGTATCAGAGCACTGATCCTGCCAGCTTGTGGGGTTAGAGAAATTTATGAAGTCACACAAAGAGGGTTTTGGCAAGTTCTATTCCAGAGGGGGTCCTAGAAATCAGAGAGGTGATCAAAATCCTTTCCCACCATTTCCGTTTGAAGAACAGGAGGAGGAAATAGACTTGGATAATATGGCGAACAGGGCAGGAGAAAGTTCTCACAGGAATCCTTGGGATGATGAGGACAGAGAAGCTAAAGACGTGCTCAGAGGTATGGTTGCAGGCCAAGAACAGGTGGCGACTATTCTTCAACAACTCAGCACAAATGTCCAAAATTTGACAATTAATAGGGCTCATAATCTGGATCAAGATCGTGAAGGCAGTATTCACAGAGAGCCTCAGAGAGTCATAGCTCCAGCACGCACTTTTGAGAGAGCTACATGTCCTACTTTTACCAGAGATGATGCTGAGGAAGTGGATGAAGTTGAACAGGGTGGTGAGATAAATTTTGCAGATAACATTATGGCTATGCATGATGAGTGGGATGCATTGCCACCGAGGGTTAAGGAGCACCTTAACTTCGACAGATTCATGAGCCAGAAGAGAGAACACACCAGAAGCAAGAATGACAGGCGGCCTAGAAACAAGCAAAGTGATCTCAGACAGGCTACCAACAAACTAACCTTAGTTCACTATGATGGCAGTGGTAGAGTTACAGCACGTGCCTAGGTTAGTAAACTTGATACATTCTTGACACTACGCCCCATGCCTGAGGAGGATGCCATTCGATTTGCAGCACTTCACTTTGATGGCGTGGCACATGACTGGTGGATTCATGGTATGGCTACTCTTCACCATGACAGGATTACCTCGTACCAGGAGTTTACTGATAAACTGGTTGAGAGATTTGATAGACGTGATCCTGAGCTATTCTTCAGAGATTTGGCACAACTGAAACAGTTAGGTAGCTTGGAATCGTACATTGGAGAGTTCCAAAGACTATCTGTGATGGTGACAGGAATCTCAGAGAGAAGGCTGATCATATTGTTCATTGAAGGTCTTTTCGAGCCCATGAAAGGTTGGATAAAAGCATTTGATCCACCTACTTTACAGGAGGCCATGAGGAAAGCTCGCAGCATGGAGCTATCTACACCTCGTAAGCCATTTGGCTCGAAACCTACTACCTCATACACGGAGAATAAATCAGATCCAAAGAAGGCTGATAATGCAGATCAAAAGAAGAAATTTACAGCCCCTTTAGATCGAGAAACAATGAATGATTTACGAAGAAGGAAACTTTGTTTTTACTGCAAAGGTCCGTATGACTTTAATCATGACTGCCCCCTCAAACCTAAAGGGCAAAACAAGCACATGGAGTGGTTTTATGAGGGAGACAAATGGCTCTATCTACACCTCGTAGCATGGAGTGGTTTTATGAGGGAGACACGGATAGATGAGTTGATAGACGAAGCCATGGGGCTTGCTACTTCAAAGATTGATTTGAGGACAGTGGTATCATCGAGAGTCCGAGAGGAGGACATAGAGAAAACTGGTCGTGTGGACACTATGATTTCTTGGTTATGCCATTCGTTTAACCAATGCTCCAACCACGTTTCAGTCTACAATGAACAGGGTTTTCCATCCTCACTTGAGGAAATTTGTATTGTGTTCTTCGACGACATCCTGGTTTATAGCAAATCATGGGAGGAACACATGGTTCACTTGGATGAGGTATGAGTATACTTGACAGGGAGTCCTTGTACGCCAAGGAGTCCAAGTGTGCTTTAGGCATGGCAGAGCTTTTATATCTGGGACACATCATCAGCGGTGCAGGAGTCAGCATGGATCCAGAGAAAGTTCGAGCCATCATCGATTGGCCTACACCTGAGACTTTGACACAGCTCAGGGGTTTTGTAGGATTGTGTGCCTTCTATCGTCGGTTTGTTAGTGGATTCTCGCGGCATGCTGCGCCACTAACTGATTTGACTAAGAAAGGTGCTTTTGTGTGGACACCACTAGCGCAGGCGTGCTTTGAGAAGTTCAAACTTCTCATGACTACGTGTCCAGTTTTGGCTCTACGAACTTCACTAAACCCTTTGAGTTACATTGCGATGCCAGTGGTGAGGGTATTGGTGCAGTTATCATGCAGGATCGACACCTGATAGCTTTCGAGAGCAGGAAGCTAAGAGGTCCTGAACGGAGCTTCAGTATCTATGATAAGGAAATGTTGGCCATCATGCATGCCATGGCCAAATTCAGGCAGTACTTGATTGGTAGTAAATTCACTGTTAAAACCGATCATAATAGTCTGAAGCATTTTCTTGGGCAGCGAGATCTTAATGAAAGGCAACAAAAATGGGTCAGCAAGCTTCAGTCCTACGATTTTGACATCTCCTATGTCAAGGGCACTCAGAATGTGGTTGCTGATGCTTTATCTCGCCGTCCTCACTTGAGCTCTATTACACTGGTTTCAGAGGACTGGAGACATCTGATAGTAGCAGAGTATGCTAAGGACCCATGGGCTTCTAGCATAGTAGATGGATCAGTACAGGATGACAGGTATTCACTTGTAGATGACCTTATCATCTACAAAGGGAGGATTTTATTGGTCCCAGGTTCTGAGATGAGGGACAGAGTATTGAGGTCATTCCATGATTCACCCATGGCAGGACATCCCGGTTACTTTAAGACCTATAGGCAGGTACGGGAGAGATTCTCTTGGAAGGGTCTCAAGTCTTATGTTCTCCAGTATGTCAGGGAATGTCTTGTTTGTCAGCAGAACAAGCAAGAGCACACATACCCTGCAGGTTTACTCCAGCCGCTTCCTATTCCTGAGAGGAAGTGGGATTGTTTGTCCATGGACTTCGTCACGGGCTTGCCAAAAGCTCAAGGGAAGGACAGTATTTTCGTGGTGGTAGATCGATTGACGAAATATGCACACTTCTTCGCAATCACTACTACACACACGGCTACCCAGGTGGCAGATTTGTTCTTCCGAGAGGTATTTAGGCTGCACGGTTTGCCTCGCAGTATAGTCAGTGACAGGGACAGCAGGTTTATGAGTAACTTCTGGCAGGAGTTATTCAAACTTTGCGGGACAGAGCTCACCCCGAGTACCAGCTACCACCCCCAGACAGATGGGCAGACTGAGATCATCAACAAATGGGTGGAAGGGTACTTCCGAAATTATAGTTCAGGGCAGCAGAAGGCATGGGTGAGGTGGTTATACCTTTGTGAGTATTGCTACAATACCACCCATCACATGAGCATCTAGATGACACCTTACCGAGCATTATATGGATATGATGCTCCGAGCTTTCTAGACTTATTGCTGAGTGACAGTAGAGTTCCCAGTGCTGGTGATTTATTACAGGAGAGAACCAGGATATTATGAGGGCACTCAGAGAGAATATACAGAAAGCCCAAAATCAGCAGAAGCAATATGCTGATCAGAAACGAGTAGAGCGGTCTTTCGAGATCGATGATTTGGTGTACCTGATGCTTCAGCCTTATAGGCAGTCCACCCTTCGTAAGAAGGGCTCTGAGAAACTTAAGCCACGATACTATGGACCTTTCAGAGTTGTCAGACGTGTCGGTGAAGTGGCTTATGAGTTAGATCTTCCGATGGACAGTAGGGTTCACAACATGTTCCATGTGTCGCGCTCAAAAAGGCGTTGGGACAACACATAATTCCTTCTATTGATTTGCCACCCCTGGATGATGAGGGGAAATTGGTTTTGATACCTGAGGCCATTCTGGACTCCAGAGAGCGTCATCTTCGGAGGCGGGTTATCAAGGAATACTTGGTAAAGTGGAGGGATCTACCGACAGAGGATGCTACTTGGGAGAGTGACAGTATTCTTCAGCATCCGGCTTTGAGTTTGCTTGTGGACAAGCAAATTCGGGGAGGGCGGACTGTGATGTCCCCTCGCTAGACAGTTCTCGGGAACAGTGTGTTAGCCCGTTATTGGACCCTTGTGGGCTAGCTGGATTGGTTAGAGGGTCAGTGGTACTTTCTGGAGAGGTTGATTGTTCTTGTTTTCAGAGGCCAGTGATTGGATCACAGCGGGCGTTGGCATTTCAGGAGTTCACAGCTTCTGACGGCACAGGAATATTCAGAGTTTTGAGCAAGTTATGAATTTTTAAGTGATTAAGTTAATTATTTAACTTAATACCTTTTTATTAAAGTCACATCGACTTTAATACATTTTATATCACTTAAATTATTCTAAAAAGGTGATTTAATATTTTAATCTCTTAAAATATTAAAGGGCGCTCAAGTATTAAGTTATGACTATTGAAAAGACTTAATATAATATTAAAAGATTTAAATGATTGCTAAAAGGGCGCATCTTCTTGGAAATGCGTGCCATTTGAGTATAAAGCAATTTTTGGCAATGAGAAACTCACTTTTGATAATTTCGACTTTGCCTTGTGCCATTTCCTGTGCATTCTCCTGTGATCAGGGTTTGAACAAACTGCCATTGAAGAATGATACCTCTTCAGTGTGAGCACTCTTGAGATTGTGAAAGATCAATCGAATCAGTGCATGTTGAGAGCTTCATCCAGAGGTTCTACAGATTCAGACAAAGAATTATTATTTGGGTTTTCAGTTCAGAAGAGGGTTTCTTCATCTTGAGGCGTCCTCTCCAACAACTCTTCAGCTTTCATCTTGTTTCTCCAGTAGTTGACTTGGGCCGTACATTTGCATTGAATATTGTGCTTGTTCTGGAAAGGCGTGTGAAGGAAGTTAAAGAAACGCCTTCTTCTTTGCTCATTTCTGTGCTTCAACCTTGGCGTCTACCCCTACCAGAGCATTGTACCACGTTTTGGAGTGGGAGAAGTCAGATCTGGAGATTTGGCGTGCTTATTTGCTTGATTTCACCATTTCCGGCTGTCATACTGGCAATTTCTTTAATTAAATAATCTGGAGATATTCTGGTATGTGTATCATTTGCAATCTATTTGTCACAGTTAAATAATGCAATCTACACTTCCATTCTGAAGCAAATAGTGTAAATTTATGTTTTATGAGCATTTATGATGTGCGCCCCTTCTCTTCTGTCTATCAAAAATTCTCTAAAAAACTAAATAACACCTAAAGACTTAAGAAAATTGGGGTTTTGAGTTGAGAGCCAGCAGGGCTCATCACAAGGACCTACATGAGGATGGAGGCACATTCCCATGTTGAGTTATCTCCTTGCTCAGAGGTTGGGTATAGTGCTTGAGAGACATTAGATCTTGATAATGTTTCAGGGGGGTTTGGGGATATGTTCCCTGGTTTTGTACATGTGGATGTACAGTATGTCTCAATTTGTAGGTGGAGTTTTGCTGTGGATGCAGAGTATGTCTTGTTTCACAGGAGGGTTGTGTGCTTGTGGATATCATATTTGCCCCTATACATAGGTCGACTGGCATGCTTGGGAATGGCATGTGTGTCCTTGTTCACATTTGCTGTGGGTTAATTGTTTTTTACAATGTGTGTGTCCCTGTTTAACAACCCTGAAACCTCATATTTCCTGTTTATTGATTTGTTCTATCAGTAGAAGATTGTGGTGGGTCTATTAACCCAAATGGTTCATGTAACATGGATGGAAACCATAAAGGAAGGAAACGATGAGTCTCTTGATTGTTTTGTGGAAACCAGCCCAAAAACATGTCATAAAAAATTGCCAGAACTGAAGCTTTCCTAAAATACTCTTGGGCATTTTTGGGGTATCTTCAGAATATTTTTTGAGCAATTTTGTTTTGTTCCTATTAGATTTCTGGGTTATTTGCATTTGTGAACAATTCTTATGAGAAACTGGGGGGTGGTGTCTCAATTGCCTGTAATCTAAATTCACCAAAAGCATTTAGGTCGCTCATATGGCTAGTGCAAATCCTCAAGCAGACCTATAAGATAATTTTGTGGTTTTCTATAATTTGCTTAGCCATTGCCTTAAGGGGCATTTATACAATGGCTTACAATAGCATCTCAAGATTGTGATTAACTGATAAATTTAATATATAATTCTGGCATAGATATCATAGACAAATTTTGAAGTTATTTATGAAAAAAATTGCATATTAATTAACACATAAAACAATATAATAAAATTTGTACAGAAGTACAACAGGATTCTCAATGTACGTTGGTGTTTTTAAAATGGTATTAGATGAGGTTTCTTGTAAATTTAGTTACACTGCTTTTGTGTTAGTGGTGGGTGTCCTTTCATCTGCACCCATGTTGGTAACTGAAACAAATTTCTATCTTCCCTCCATTACTATTATGTACTTGAACATCTATTACTTTGAAGTCATGTTAGCAGAGGTTGTGCATGCAGACTGACATTCTTGCAACTCATGTGCTTGACAATACAGGACTCCTTATTCAAAGTGTAGTGGCATGTGCTGGTTGAAGTTCTTGAGCATTTTCTTCTGAAATTCAGATGTGAAAAACTTATGGAATTGTACTCTGCAGGAATTAATTGGGTTGCTCTCTTCTGGTGGCATAAATCAACAAGCTGCTTGCTTGGATGCATTTGCGGCTTTAATGCTAGACTCACCTGAAAACCAGAAAGTAAGAAGACTCAAATAGCATATAATTTTAATTCATGAATATGTTCTCATCTATTAACATCGTGGCTTGCAGATTTTCTTTTATTGAACAACTTGCTCTGTCCATATAGGTCTGTAGTGCTTGAAAGATTCTGAAATTGTTGTCTCATTTCTTTGTGTGGTGACGTTATTTTTTAGCATATCTTTGGTGCTATAAATCTAGGTAATGGTGTCATACTAATTGCTTCTTTTGTTTTATATGTGTCCACTCAAAGGCATCTTAGACAAGTTTTTGTGCTCAGGATTTGATTGTCCAAAACTGTGGTTTTCGATTATTTTCTTAAGAGGACCGAAACCATATGAGAAACAAGCCCCTAAAAAAAGACACGTGTCGTCTTTCTCATATTTTTTGATATTTTCAACCATTGACCATAAAAAAAAATGCTGGGTGGTTAATTGCACATTTAGATAATATATGTTGCAATTAATTTGACAAATAGAAAAAAGAAAAACCTTAAAAAAATTGGTAAATGAGAATATAAGAAAATCCAAATTTTGAGATTACTTGTTTCAAAATTTTTACTAGTAGATTGTTGTGTTTGTAAGTTTAAGTTGGTATACTAAGTTGTTATTTTGTGCTCTCTAATCTTGTCAATTTAATTATTATAAATGAAGATGGATAAGGCTTTCTCTAAAATCTTTGTAGAATTGTGGCATTATTTTAGAACAGGCTTAATTTGCTTATTTCTTACAGGAGTTTGAACGTTGTCATGGAGTTAGAAAAATTGCACAGCTGGCTAAAACACGTAACATTGATGAAAAAGTGAGGTGTGTATACTTTTATCTCATACAGCAACACACACTGTTAGAATAATAGATGTGAAAATTCATTTCCCCCCTTGATACTTTGGTTAGGTTTCTACTAGCTCTTACTGTAGTGCTAGGAATATGGAGGAAGGTTGTGACATTCAGGTGTATAATGAATGCCTTTTCAGTCAGGACAATGTGTATATCTTCCATTCAAATTAGGTTTGCTGCGTTTGCATGAAGCTCTCATTTTAAGTGTTCTTTTAGCATTTTGACCTTCAAAGTTCATGTTTAATGTGTCATGTCCCCTCTGTTGGGGGAAATCAAATATTAATTTTAATTTACTTATAGTGTTTTTTGTAAGCACTATATTAAAATAAATAAAAATAATAATAAATCATAATATTATATTATAATATTAATTATTACAGTAGTAATAATAATTCTTTTGGAGCCGACTCACTTTGAATTTTGTGGCACCAAAGGAAATTCAATCTCACACAAGGTCGGCCTATTGTGATTTATTCCAATTGGGTATAAATGGGCGCTCAAGTTTTCAGTATAGGCATCTGGAAATTAGTCTGATTTTGGGAGAGACTCCTGAAATGGTGCTGCTGGGACGAAAACCCTAGCTGCCCCTCAAGGTTGGGATGCAAACCCTAGCCTTGTTTGGTCTTATTTTCTATTCAAAATTACATTTCAACCTTCCCTTCAGCAACTTAACCTAGGAAAATATTGATCTACAGGTGGCCGCCACTTGGAGGGTTTGCCACAGAACTGCAATAGATAGCAGAGTGCACCTATTTCACCAGCTTTACAAGTGGATTGCTGTCATATTTCAGACCAAGGAGGATGCTGATTATCTGCAGCAGCAAAGTCGAGTGTGGATTCAGATCCAACCCTGCAAGGTTGAGGCAATTAGGGCACTGTTGGTTGAGGGTTTCATGCCTCAGCTCTTTGGCAGCTTGAAGGTAGACTCCAACCATAGAAACCAGGTCTCCATTCTCCTGCAGCAAGGTCACCACGAATCTCAGATCAAACTTGGATTTGGCCTTGAAAAGGCTTGGCATTGAGAAGACTTAAGGACTATCACTCACAGACATTGTAAATGTCTAACAGCAATATTTGTAAGCTTGAATCAGATCTGTATTATTTCCAGCTGCCCTCTAATTTCTCATATTTGACTGTGCAACAAGGTTGTACTGAAATTCCTATTTTCAAATCAGATTCTTTTTGAAGATTTGAGTAATTTGAATGCTATTGTTTGTGGAGTTAATGTTGATGTTATGAAAATTTACTTGAAATCACAGTTTGAATCCGGTTAATCAGTTTGAAAAACCCTAGGGTTATTACATAATGCTAAATATATAATGCTTATTGTATTGTAATATTACAAACATTCTTGTCTTGTTTTGGTTTCTCTAGTAGTCCCTTGCAAAGAGTCCCCATTTGCTACATTGTTGATATTGTACGATGAGAAATCCTTTGGAGTCATACTATATCCTCAACTCCTAGCTCCACCACTATTGTTATTGAATCTGTTATTATTGCTTCTTTGATTATGATAGCTGCTAGAAGATGCATTCTTGTTGTTTTGTGGCTTTGGTAGTGTGTTGGGTGGAGTAGACTACTCCCTTGTGTAAAGAATACTTGTGTGCTCTTGCTTTACAAATTATATGGGTACTTAGTTGAATGGCCTGCTATCCAACAAATATCGCAGAACATCTTTTTAGCGCAATTCTTTTGGTGTGGCCCTCTACTCTACAATCCATACGCCTTCATTCTCAAAGTTCTTTGTTTGCTTTTAATTCCTTCATCATATGGAGCATATCTCTTTGTAATACTTGAATTGATCTTGGTTAGCTGTTGCTTACATTTGAGTTTGCCATCATCATCATTTTTTTCTTTTTGAGCACAAAGACATCTTGTCCTCACTTTCTATATCCATAACTTTGTCGTATGCTTTTGCATAAGATGAAGGTAGTACTACTTGCATTTTTTTTCCATAGTGAAGGAACAATACCTTAGATGAACAATCTTTTTTTCAATTTGTTGGTTGGTTTTTTCCCCAATTTTAGCAATAATTTCTTGAGCCTACCATTGTAAGCTCTGACATTCTTAAGTTTCCCTTGCTAAGTGTTTTATATTTCTGCAACAATTTCATTGTTGTCCCAAAGCTATCTAAATTCCTCCTTGAAGGCCTTTTGTAATTTCTCCCATGCATTTTGATTGGCTAGTTCAATCTTTCTGTACTAATGAATTTGCACTACTATGATGATGGTTGGGAATGACCATAGACTATAAGTTTTATCATTCTACCCATTTGCTACCCAAATAGTTTCACAAGTTTTCTAGTGCCTCACTAGATCTTTAGATTCATCTTTCATGAACTTAGGTAGCTTTTTCCTTTATACTGAGGCTGGTTGGAGTCACCATTGCTTGTCCTTGATGTGAGTTCAGTGATTGAAACCTTTTCCTTAGGAGGTTCTGAATTAAACATTCTAGTGCTCTCTTGGCACAGTTAGACATGTGAAAATCCTTGATACTTCCAGTGACTTCGGTAATTTGTACCCTATTATCTCTTTTCTCCACTACAATCCTTTGCCTTGTTTTTGGCTCAATATTTTCTTTGATCAACAACTCTTTGATAGCACAAAGATTGCTTTCATACACTTCCCATTCTTCATCTGTGAAGAAGTCCTTGGACTGCATCTTAGAACAAAGACTTTTCTCATATAGAGGAGGCTTTGTTGGTTCTTCCTACTAAATTTGTCTGTGAGATCAACTCACCCTTCAAGAAGGGGAAGATGTTTGGTAATCTTGACCCACTCTTCCTTTGTATCCTGCAGGCTGTTCTTCATAGACAATTGAATGTTCTGATGGCCTTGTTCATGATTATGACTCTAACTTCAGCTTCCAATTTGATTCTGACTCCTGCACTGGCTTTGAAATTGTGCTGATGGATTCTCTACGACTGCTTCCCATAATCTTCTTCTTCTTTCTCTTTGTTCCACTAGTCTCAAAAATTGTCTAATCTCTTGTTTCATTCCCTGACCACTTTATGGTCTTTTCTTGCCTCTATTCAGGCTTAATGGCATTAATTTCTCGGGTTCCAGCAATGTTGGTTTTCACTTTGTTCTTCCTCTTCTTGAAAACTCATTTCTTTACCCTGCTGGAGTATTTTTTTGCAGTGTGCTTTACAGTCACATTCAGCCTGAAGATCCTACTGTATAATATAATGCCTTGCAAGGTGGGGGTAGTTGGTTCAGTGGAGTATCCACATCTTCAATAAATGTGAAGTATTTCCAAATTGTATCGAACGAGACTGGATCGTTCTCAGCTTCTCCACATAGGTGTTCCTTTACTAAGAGATCCCAAAATATTGAAAATCTTTCATGAAATCATTCTCCCACTCTTGATTTGTTTCTACTACTTTGTTGTTAAGCCTATATATTATGGTTCCATCTTTCCTATGTTGCCAATAAGTAGTTTGACCGACTTTGACTTTTTAAGAATCTGACTGCCCTCTATTATCTGGCTAAATTATCAATTGTATACAAGGATAAAAACTAAAAGTGCATACTAGATAGAGTAGCATAGTATAACACAATACAAATTTTATTCAAATAGAGTTTTCTTACATACACGTAGATCAGGGAAGGCCAAGCGAAGATCAAACACTCTCCCTATCTATGATTATTCAATATAAAGGGGGCAATGGTTGTTGCTTAGAACAAAGCCATTGGGGACTGCTACAACTAAACATGAACAACTCACTCAAAGTTGTCAATTTACCACCCGAAAACTTGGAGAAACACTGATATATTCTGAGTTGTGAGTTCTCTATCTTCTATTAGACAGAGAGTACATAAACCTGTTAAAGTGCTTCTTGGAGCATGATAAAATGCCAATACTAACATTTGAGTCTATATGCACCACTCTAGTTGAATATAGCTATGTCAGATGATATTATGGACCATTAACCATATCAGGCACCTTGTAGGTAGGAGATAATGAAAATTTAATGTTGAAGACAGTCAAAACACATGTAGCATACCAGATGCTGTTGCCAAAAATAGATATGCAGAGTCAAACAAAAACATACAGATTCTTGGTGGTTGTACTGGGCATAGACACCATAGCAACACAAAATGGCAAGGCCCACTTTAACCATCTCATCAACTGCGTGGTTGGCATTTTTCAGAATTTGCAAAGTTCAGAATTTTCCAAAGTTTACTAATTCCAGCATCACTAGGAATGATATATTCTGCAGTTTCCAAGACTTTGTTGGTGTTGTGAACTAAATTTTAAAATCTTTTTTAATATATTAGTGGGAAATATGAAGAGTATTATTGAGTTATGTTCTACCGAGAACTTCAAGGTGCAGTGGACGACAAGGAAAGGGGAACGCAAAAAGACTACACCAAGAAGTTATCTTCAAATCCTTGCAAAAGATGACAGCTTCAGTGAGTTCCCATATCTTCATACTTATGGGGAAGTGCCCCCAAGGAAAATGAGGACAAGGGACATGTACCCAGGGAATGCACTTTTGGGTTCCCCCTCTATCAAAAGCAAGGGGACTTTTAGGCTCCATGAAATTTGAAGGCCCCTTGGCAAGGCTCGACATTTTGCAGTATCATTAGTTTTACTGCCCATGTTCCTTCTTAGGATTGAATTAAGGCATTAAAATTCAATTTTACAAGTTGAGAAAGAAGAGGGGGGGGATCTAATAGGCTTTTGGAAGGATGGTAGATCTAGGGAATATTGAATTTAGTGGGATGTTAAACACTTTGCCAAGCAGTGGTAAATTTTCTATAGACAGACTAGAACTATGATGCTTATCTGAGCTTTTGATGCTAGAGCCCAATTTTTCAGCTTGGGTAGACACATTTATAAAAAAATCTGATTAAGCTCAAGCTATAGGAACAACAAACCTCCAAAGTGAAAAAATAAAAAAATTCTTGTTCTCATTGTCCATATGTATAAAAACATCTAACCCTAGTTGACCCTAAATCAAATTTCTATTAAAGGAAGTTTCTACATACTTTGGGATCTCTACTTGGAAATAATGCTTCATGTCATTATTTTGTCTCTTCTTCCTGTTTTGTTTTTGGATTGGATGTAATAATTTTTTCAGCTTTTCATATTTCTTTTTAACTAGTAAAGGTAAAATATAAATATAGTTTTTTATAAAACTGCCGAGTGGGACACCAATTTGTTGTATGTTAACACCCCTTATGCAAGCATTCCACAATGGGATTATTTTTTCCATTTACTTTATATAATTTTGAGTTGTATAATTCAACCCTCCTCTGGACTTCAAACATATTACTATCATTTTGGATTCTTGTACATATCTTCATGATCAGGCCAACTCTAGATGTAGTATGACTTAAGCCATTAATACCAACAGTCAAAGAGGGATGTGATATGGGAGGCCATTTTGATATATGCTGATTTGGACTTAATTTTTAGCGATGAATGGATTAACTTGTGAATTTGGTGAAGGTCTTACACCTGATCTCAAACCATTTTTAATACTCTAAGTAGGTATATTGCAATAGAAGATGTGGAGCTGATTCTTGTTCCTGTTAATAGTTGTTGTTGCTTGTAAACATTTTCACCAAATGCTGCTTGTTCTGGCTCAGATCCTGTCAGACCTAGATTTTCCAGACATAATGAATAAATATGCTCTGATCTTAACATTACCCATTGCCCTTTCTATTTTTAAATTTACTCTCTTTCAAATCCACATCCCAGCTGATCTGCTCTGTTCAGTCCAGCATTTTGAATTTTACATTACAATTTTATGAAAAAATACTTCTCAAATTTCCAGATTAGCTTTCCTGTATGAACTTAGAAATATGAACTTGGTGGCTATGCTTTTCAGTGAGCTGTATCATAAGTGGGTGGTACACTTGCCATTACCGTCTAAACCTCGTCTTTTTACAACAGATTTTCAGTCTTTTTGTAAAACACTTCTGTCAAACAAGGGTGCCCTCTCTCCCCGACCCTCTTTAGCATCTACATTGATGAGTTAGATGTATTTTTTTGGCAACACACTCACCTGGGCAATGGTTGCACTTTATATGAGGTGGTTATTGCTATTCTACTTTTTGCTGATGATGTTGCTCCCCTCTCATTCTGCTGAAGGTTTACAATGACAACTTGATGCCCTTGCTGCATACTCATAGGGATAATGGTTGCAGTTTACATGAGGTGGTTATTGCTATTCTACTTTTTGTTGATGGTGTTGTTCCCCTCTCATTTTGCTGAAGGTTTACAACAACTTGATGCCCTTGTTCGCTTTTGTGAACTTCGCTAGCTTGTGGTCAACCTTAGTAAAACTATGGTCATGATTTTCAACATATCCAAATGTCTGCTTTCCAAATTTTAGTTCTCTTAGAAGGGGGCAGCTTTGGAGATCACATCCACCTACACATACTTGGGAGCCCAATTTTTTGGTCACTCCAGCATGAAGTCTGCCTCACATTCGTGTCTTTGCAAGGTATACGCCTTTCTCTCTATCTTGGAACATCAATGTTTCCAGATCCACTTCCAAGATGATCTTCAAAGATATGTCTTTTTGATCCATCATCAAGCTGCCAATTTTGTATGGCTTGGGAGTTTGGGGGCCTAGTTTGGGATCCATTGATTAGGTTTGTATTGAGAAGGTCCAGACTCTCATGCTACAATGCTTTATTAGGTGCAAGCATATTGTTCCTTAGAGCATTATCTAGGTAGAGTTTGCTGCCCAGCCATTATGTCTCGAGACTATCTTCTGGTGTACTTTCTACATGTACAGACTTAAATCCATAGCTGATGTCACCTCTGATCATGATAGATATCTGTATTTGGCTCTTTGTTCTTTTGAGAAGATTGTCTCATAGGGTCCAATTTGGTGCCATTATTGTTGGTATTTTGAGGCTAGCTTGCTCCTTTCTATTGACGTCTCTATTGACATACACCCTCCTTTCATGTATTCCTTGGATGCTCCTTGTCTCCTTTCTTCAAAGGGGACCACCGCTAGAGCTGCTAGAAGGGACATTTACAAGTAGTACGTCTAGGTCACTTGGACCTCCCCTCTTGTGTGTCTCAGCCTGAAGCTTGCTTTTTACGTTGAGCATTTCCTATAGGTCAAAAATGGTATACTTTGCTGGCCTCGCTATCTCCAATTTCATTGGTCACATGGCTTGAGGGTTCCCCTTGGCCAAATGAGGGCGTGTTCCTATCAACTACAGGTTGAAACAAATCACCATATTTGTTACCTTGATCGGATATGTTGCCTTTGCTCCCAAATCGAAGAACATTTCATCTTTAGATGCCCCATTTATTATGAGATCTGAGGGAGATATTACTGCCTCTATCGGGACTTAGGCAACAATATCTTTACTTTAAATATTCAGACTAGCAGTGTTTGGCTCATTATCTTTGGGAGGCCATCACCCTTCGGCACAAATCCTTGAATGTGGTTTGTCGGGATTGTAGAGCCCCTAGGTTGATCACCTCCTTTCAACACATATAGGAGACTAGTAGCCCTAAACAAACTTTGGATACTACTACTGTCATAGATGTAGATAGACTTGTGAGACGGCATCTCTCACAACTTCTGCCTCAATGTGCTTCCCCTCAACGTCATGGCCTTGTTTCTTCCTAGTGGTGTGACCCAACTTCCTCTCATTGACAAATTCTCTTCAACCACCTCTCTTGTCACAAGGACAGATGCATATTACGAGCTTTTTTACTACTATAGGGGTTACTTCAGCCTTGGATGTTAAGTGTGATCCTATGGGGAGCACCCCTCCTGACCCTTGACACTCTCCGATGAGCATTATCAAATTTTGTATCAGCCCCTTCTCAATGATTAGTGATAGCATTAGTGACTCAACCATTTATAGTCTAGATAGTGTTACTTGATGTTCTTCAATTTTCATTTGTGATTGCTCTTTGCTCTTTGGGGCTCTTGTTCCCCTTTCTTAGCTATTTGTACCTATTTCTTGACCACTTGTTTTGGTGGTCCTTGTTTTTTTGTATCTTTTATCTTTGTTCTTCCCCTTGGTGGGACTTTGAACTCTCTATTGTACATTGCAGTTCTCTTGAGTCCCATTGACCTACTTTTGGTCATCCTTTGACACTAATATACTTTCTTTCTTTTTGTCTTTTACAGATGAAAACTTTGGCTATAAAATGAAAGTGTTCATGTTCCATATCTATTCTTTTGAAGAAGACACGGTCTTCAATTGTACAAGTGGCGTCCTTGATAGTGCATGATGTTGTAGACTTTTATAGCTAGGCATCCCTGCCTCTTCAGTTAGAGATGACATTATGCTTCTAGTATCTAACATTATGTGCCAATTCTAGGCAGAATTGGAAAACAAAGATAGGTATAGGCTTCTAATTTATGGATTGGTGAAATTCTCTTCCTCAAGTGCTTTATGCTGACATCTTGCCATGTTTGATGTTGAATGGTCTGGTTGGTTTTTCTTCTAAGATATTTGTAGCTTGTTTTCCTACTGAAAATATTATTTGTATTCATGATTGCGTGTTTACAAATGGAGAGAAGATCTCCATATAAAGAAAAATGCAAGACAATGTTTCTAAAAGAAACAATCGTTAGTTGACGAAAAAGCTAAAAAACAGGAAGTCAGAAATTACTAACTAAAAGAAGACTGACGACTAACTAAAGCTTAATAAAAACAAAGATGACCATTAATATTACATTAAATATTTTAATACCCTTCCTTAATGGTCATTGTACAAACAAAAACTAAGTCTATCCATATTGTGTTGGTCATCAAAATGCATAGTATGCATACTCCTTCTGCTCAATCTGCTCTGCCACTGGAGCACTTTGTTGAGATGCTTCCTGGTTGGACTTCTCATCAACCAACTGCTTTCTGCAATACCTCTGTATATGACCAATCTTCCCACAGTAATGGCAAGTAATAGACTTCTTCTTGGAGCTCTCCTCTGAATTGCCTCGTCCTTTTTGTTGAGTGGACTTGCCTTTGCTAACGTCCTTGGCAGTAAATGCTTGTTCAACACTAGGAGACTCATTGCTGCTCTCAAACTGCTTCCTCCACCTATCCTGCTACAAAAGTTTGATGCACAGTTCATCAAACTTCAAGTCAACATTGGTGAATGTAATGTTGAGCGTTTCGAAGAAGTGCTCGTAGGAACGTGGAAAACTCTTCAAAGTGATCACCACCATATCCTCCTCTTCCATCTTATGACCAATGGCCTCCAATTGATCGCGAATATTTTTTATTTTCATCAAGTGCTCCTGCAAAGACACTTGGTCATCCATCATAATAGAAAAAAGCATATTATTCAGAAAGAAAGCCCTTTCCTTGCCTGAGGTCTCATGAAGATCTTTCAAATGCTTCCAGATCTCCACAGCAAATTTACCAGATGGTATTTCTGGTAACATCTCATCGGCGATAGATAATTTAAGAAGCATGACTACCTCCCTATTACCTCCATCATACTTGTCTTGATCCTTCCCAGCAGAAGTGGGACGAGTTTCTGTACCTAGGACAAGCGCATCCAGACACCGGTACTCAAAGATGGTAAGCATCTTCTGCTTCCACGTGTTGTAATTCTTTCTATTGAACCTTTGCGAGCTTTCCAACATAATATTGGACAAAGTTGCCATCCCTCCTATTTTCCAGAGCACGAAAAACGGGGTAACTCTGTGATCAGCTGGCACAACACTTGATTTTTCAAAAATCATCTGAAAAATAGGCTCAGAAATTGTAAAATTTTTGTAGAAAAACCCTCAGAAACTTTGGAAGTAAGATTTTTTTCAGGAATAAATAAATTAAAAAAAATCCTCCAAAAAACTTCTTAAAGACAGCAAAAATTTTATAGAAATTTTTTCATAAAACTCTGTGTAAATTTTTTATGAAAAATTTCATAAACCCTTTGCAATTTTTTTTTATTTTTCCCAGAAAATTTGTCAAAACTGGCTCAAAAACATTTTTTTTTTCTCAAACTACCATGAAATATTAGAAAAACACCAGAATCAGGGCACGATTTTGAAAAACGCCCAAGAAACAACCACCAAACATTCAGAAAACCCTTGAAATGAATGAAGGGTCGCTCCAGCAGAAAACCCACGAACAAGAAATAGCTTCACACCAGTCGCAACTCAGAGAGACAACAAATCCTGTCAAAAACTTGACAAAAAACCCACATGTGCAAAAAGACATAGGTTCATTGCTAAAAAACACAATTGCGCGCCCAAAGAAGACGTGCAAAAATTCCACAAAGAAATATAGAAACCCGCATTTTAAAAACGTCCAAAAAAAACACTTCTGTGATTTCTAAAAATCACGAGCAAAGGCAATACGTGTTTTTTGAAACGCCCAGGTCGTAGAATAAACCCACATTTTAGCAAAAAATTGCAAAATGAATGCTTCAAAAAAATGGCACGAATAGAAACCCGCGATGCGAACTGAGAAAACGTTGCATGCCATCCTCTTCAATAAAGAAACTGGCATGATTTTACTAGAAAAACCCTCACGAAATTTTAAAAAACGGCAGCAAAAAACTTCATGAAAAAAAAACCACGCGATTTTCAGCTCGAAAATGCTTCTGAAAGGGGATGCGAAAATACACGATTTCTTTCACTTTGAAACCCTAGAAACTTCTGAAAATCCTCTCGAAAAACAGTGCATGACCAAAACATGATTTTCACAAAAAAAATGGCTAATCAGGTTCGAGCCTAAGCTTTGATACCATGAAAATATTATTTGTATTCATGATTGTGTGTTTACAAATGGAGAGAAGATCTCCATATAAAGAAAAATGCAAGACGATGTTTCTAAGAGAAACAATCGTTAGCTGACAAAAAAGCTAAAAAACAAGAAGTCAGAAATTACTAACTAAAAGAAGACTAACGACTAACTAAAGCTTAATAAAAACAAAGATGACCATTAATATTACATTAAATATTTTAATACCTACATTTTTCTTTTAGATGCAATAATATGTTGTCATATTAAATATTTTCTCATGCATTCCTGTAATATCCCTTGCAAGTTCTTAACTAAATTTGCCTTCAAGAAATATGCTAGGTTCACTAAAAGTGAAATAAAGTCTTGGTTGCTAAGAGCCCTCTTAACACTTTAGGATTTTTCACCTAAAGGAGAAGGATAGACCAAAATAGCAATGCTCACACTTATGGAAACCACCGTAATGTTTCTAGCAATTTCTGGCCCTAATTTCCCTATTAAGGCCTCTAGGAAAATTGTCAAACACTTCTCACACAACCCTTTATTTTGCTGTTTCTGTATTTTTCAGTTCGCTTGCTTGTCTTCCAATGATCTCAAATGAATTTAAATGCTTGCAAATCGACACTCCAATGTCTAGACAATGATCTAAGATGATAATGCAATTCTTTTTGTCTTTTGAATGCAAATACTTGAACATCTACATAAGAAATGTGCATCTACAGCCAAGTAGCATTTTTACAAACACTTGGCATATATACTCATATGATAATCTAGAGCTAATCAACATAAGCATTACAACAAACAATTGGCATGCAACTTATCCCCTCTTTATTGAATGCTTCTCAAGTACAATGCTAATGTAAATGGTCAAGACTCTTGGCATACAAAATGACATCAAATACAATGCCAAACTTATATAGAATGCACAACTACAGCAACTTCTAAAACTGATTTGATAATGCAATATTACTTCAAAACATAAGAGGAACCTGATTAACAGCAACGCCTCATGATGGTGGTGAAGTTGCAACAAACATCAAATGAAATGAACTCCTCTTAAGCCCAAATCAAAACCAAGAAGCAGCCGCCCCTGTTTTGCTTGAATGCTGATGAAATAATTTTTTTTGCTGCTTCAAGATACCTCCAAACAGCATTTAAAGAAAACGTCTAACCCTCTAGAAGCAAGTGCTCCCAAGTCCAAGTGAGATCGATGCTAAAAGAGGCCACTTATGAGCAAATCATGGCTTCAAGCTGACTGAGAAAAATGACTGAAAATAGTGACTGTAATATAACAGAATATGAATATGCAAATCGTCCCAAGAGTAGAAGAAATGATGAGCTCTAGATCGAACTCTTCAAAAATTGGCCTTTGGCCACAATTTTGCAAATGGTTAGATGACTGAAATATCACCTCCAACAGCTGCAACCCTTAAGTAGATAGTTTCACTACCTCAGTTATGCAAATCAATGGGATAATTCGTTCCCAAAGAGCTTCAATGTTGACTGCAGAAACACAAGGCTTCTCCACCAAGCATACCAAAATCAAAAATCTAATATTCAGCATGAAGAGAATAATGGCAACCCCCCTCTACTTATACTTTTCTTTCCAAGTCTAGGGCAGCCATGCAGAAGCTTCCACAATACACTTCAATTTTTTTTTATTTTAGTGACTTTATGAAATAATAATTTATTTAGTCACTTTAATTAAATTAATTAAATATACAGTCACCCTTTTAGTTTTTAATTTATTTGATGACTTAATAAATAATTAACTTAATTAATTTCTCCTTATTTCTCCACTAGCCTTCGGAGAATAAAGGCTAAGAAATCACACTGAGATAGCTACGAAAAAGGGGACATTACAATTCCTCACTTCTCCTTCCCGCTTAATATTAGTTGTAGTCTAAGTTGCCGGTTTTGGTACGGGATCGGGCACAGGTACGGGATATGGGTACGCTGGTACGACAATTTTTTTTCCTAAAATACGGTACGTTTGGGTACAGCTGTATATATATATGTGTGTGTGTGTGTGCAAAAATTAAAAATATACAAAATTGTAAATACATTTGATAGTATGATATAGTATACTTCATCAATCATCAGTCATCAATTCATCATTGAATCATTGATCAATGGTAGTGATAAAGATAAATGCCAATAGATAGTTCAAAATTTCAATATTATGTCATATATCATATATGTCTAAAGTCACGATTCAAATGAAGATCATTACAATTACAAACTTACAATGATAATAGGGATCTAACAATAAACCATCTAGTTATTACAATATTGGATTAATGTCAATGTTTATACTGAAATAAATATTTTATAAATCCACTAAATTGACAAGCAACATTTAAGAAGCTGATAATGAAATAATCAATGTTCCGAGTCTCTGAAGGGAGCGTCTCCGTGTGGGGGCGGGTCACGGAGGGACAAGGGGTCTAAGTTTGGGGACGGCGGGGGGACGGCGCGGGGGGGCGGCGCTGATATACATATGGTACTTGAATAACTAGTTATAAAAAGATGTTTTAGAATAACAATTCAAATTAAACTTTGGCAAATTAGTAAAATTGCAAATACTAACATTTTGAATACTTGAAAACTATTAGTAATCACTAATCAAATAAAATATTAAAATTTGACAAATGAAATTGTCGAATTTGAGATTTCTATTATATGAATATCGAAAATATGACATGTCACATCATAATATCATATCATAATGATAAAAATAAGTAGCATGAGTACATTGATAGTTTGATATCATAATCAAAATAAGTACAAAATGCAAAAATGTAGTTAAGGGAGGCCTCTAATCATCCCCAAACTCCTCATCACTCGAACTACTAGAATCCTCGCGATCAAGCACTGCCAAACTAATACCAACCAGCCCTGCATCTGAAGCCGAAACTGCAGCATCCTCATCAATCTGTGCTGGCTCCTCTGGGTCTACATCCCACCGTGCTGCTGGACTCTCTTTGTACAAAAGTGATTTGCGGTCAATGAGACGCAAAGCACTATGTACAGCCACAAGCTTCTCTGCTCTCCTAGAGGTAAGTCTGTTCCTCTTAAGAGAGTGGATGAAGCTATATGTAGACCAGTTCCTCTCAGCAGCTGAAGAACTAGAAACCTGAGATAACAATCGAATGGCTAGAGTGGTAGTCAAAGATCCTGATCCATGGCAAGTCCACCACAAAATTGGGTCCTCCTGCGCCATAGTTCGCATATCCATCTTGGCTGCATCTGAATAACCTCTAAGAGTGGCAAATTTGGTCCACTCAGTGCGAATCACACTGGCATCTACATCATCATACATCCTCTCAATGCACCTAAAGAACCCTGCCTTCACCTCTGCATCCTGTATCGGTGTTACTCTACCAGGCCTAGTCAAGTACCACTTAGGATTAAGTGCATAGGCTGCCATGTGCAAGGGAGTGTTGAGCTTCTCCCATCTCCTGTGAATGATTGGCTGAATGTGCTCGTGGTAGAATGCTAATGTAGGGTCCCTCTCTCGCACAACAGCCCTCATCTGATCAAGCATAGAATCAATGCACTCATACACCTCTCCAAGGCTAGGTGCATCCGCATCCCCATACCTGATAACCTGGAAAACTGGTTTAATGATGGCAACAATATATTTTGCATCAGCCCAAAACACATCGCTCTTCACTGTATCCTTCACCTTCCTCCCATGCTCTGTCCTAGACTCGGCCCACCTACTCCAATCTGCTGTCATGACCATGAGTTGCAGTGCCTCTTGCAACTCAATCATTCTGTCTAAGAGAATGAAATAAGAACCATATCTCGTATCAGTAGGTTTCAGGAACTCCTTCTTAGCGAAGGTCCTGAAAAGTGCATGTGATGTGTGGTGGTTGCAGATAAACATCTGCACATCTCTCGCATCATGAACCACTGCTCTAATCCATTCAATCTTTCCCATGTCCTTGAGTGCATTGTTCATGGCATGCACACAACATGGGGTCCACCAGATATGCCTATAAGTAGCCTCAATAAGTCTCCCTGCAGCTTTGCACACATGCGCAGCATCTGTCACAACTTGGACCACATTTTGTGGCCCAACCTCCTCAATAGCACCTCTGAGAACCTCAAACTGAAAATCAGCATCTTTGCGATGCCCTGAACAATCAACTGCCTTAAGAAAATATGGGCCCTCAGTACATGTAACCATGATGTTAATGAGTGGACGATGGCTAATGTTCGTCCACCCATCCATGACTATGCTACATCCTGTCTCAATCCAACACTCCTTCATCTTCTCCATCAACAAATTGATCTTGGAATAGTTCTTATCCAAGATCGCTGTCCTCAATTTCGTCTCACCTGGTGGCACATATGATGGTCCTCCCTTTGCCACCATCGATATCATATCCTTAAAATAAGGAGATCGGGCAACATGAAACGGGATGCCATTGGCAAAGAAGAACTTGCCAATGGCATCATCTATCTCATCCTTGAGCTGCACATTAAACAAATCTGCAATGGGGTTACTTTGAGTTTGACTTTGCACTTTCCGTTTCCCCCTCCCCTCTCCTGCATAGGCACTAGAAGAAGAACCTGGTGTCCCTCCTACTCTCGTCTGCAAAGTATGGCTAGATCTCTGTTGTTGGCTATGCTGAAGCTGTGTCCTATGAGACAAAGTAGTAGGCACAGGTGCAACTGGAGTATCATCATGAACACCCCATAACTTATTTATTTCAATTTTGAATTTCAGGTTTTCCGGTTTTAATAAAAAACGACATATCCCCACACCTTTTCCTTTAATGAAAAGGAGGTGTGCATTAACTCTAGTGATGCTGCCATACCACCCACCACCACAAAAGTTGCACTTCCACCTCCTTGTGCCACCAGTTGTTGCCGCTTGCGGTTGCCTGCTTAGATCTTTTGTTGCAAATTGTTTGAGAGGGGAAGTGGGATCAAAAGGACCCCTAGCATACTTTGCCAATATTGCAGAAGGGCAATTTACATTACTTGCTTCACTTGCCATGGAACTAGTTTGGACTTCATGCTCATCCCCATGGTCATCCCCCTCAACCCCAGGTTCATATTCAGGATCAACATCACTATGTGAATGAGCTTCATCCTCACTCATGTTGATGTCATCATTGTCATGAGAGCTCATTGTGACACTGCAATAAACAAATAAATTCTATAAGTGCCTAGTTTCAGCCTAGTTTCTGTTTAACAAATTTGAAAATAAAATTTTAAAATTTCATGATGAATCTTGATGGAAAGATGAAAGAAAAAAAAATGAGCCTTGAAATGAAAATGAAGAATATGAATATGCATTTGCAGCCATGTATATGAAATTATGATTAAATTTTTAATCATAATTTCATAGACATGTGGCTGCAAATGCATATTCATGTTTTGATTTTCATTTCAATGCCCATTAAAAACATCAAACTACATTTTCAAAATGAATCTAAAAACTTGGAAAACAAAACAAAAAAAAATTGAAAAAACTAAGAAAAACAGTCATAAAATCCTACCTTGTGCTTGAAAAATCCTTCAAAATTGGTGTAGAATGCTCCTCCTCTTCTTCTTCTTTCTCCTTCTCACCCCTCTTGCACTTGCAGCACCTCAAACTCACTCTTTCACTCACTCTTCTCACTGGTTTTCCTCTTCTTCACCTAGCTGCTCCAAAACATCAAATGCATATATGAGTAAAAAAGAAAGCAATTTGAGAGTTTTATTTCATTTAGAGGCTTTGAGATGGGTCCCATAGGCCTTTAGGGTTCGGCCCCATGCACAAACTTCAAGAAAAATAAAAGATTTTTAAAAAAAAAGCACTTTAAAATGCGTCCCAGCGCGGGAGACTCCTGGGCGTCTCCGAGACGCTCGAGGGACGCTTGGACGTCTCTGAGACGTCTCGGAGACGCCCAGACGTCTCCCCCGTCTCAGAGACGTCTCTCACGTCCCGGCGGCGGTGGCGGGACGGCCAAGGGACGTCTCCATGCGTCCCCAAGTCTCTGAAACGTCGGGGCGGCACAAAAGGGGGAGGCAGCGTCTCGGTGGAACACTTGGAAATAATACCTTTGAAATTAATTTGAAACCCAAGCTAAAACAGATCACAAACTACTGCAACAAAAAAGGATGATTCAATTTAACATTTTCTGCCTGGTAGCACCCTGGGAGTCCCTGGGAGCCCCCAAGAAGGACCCACAGAGAACCCGTGGCTGCTTGGGCGCTCCTAGGCCGCTCCCGTACCCAAACACTCCCGGAGCGGGTTCTCTAGGCAAAATAGAAGAACCCGGTAACATAGGTTGTAGTCTTGTAAAACATTGCATGTATGTATTCTGTACAAGTATCAAGTTGTTTTAACCAGGTATATTGTAAAGCTTTTAAGCTATTTATAATTTTATAAATTTATTTTTGAAGTCTCGTTGTTAATGATTCTGGATGGATTTCTTGCTCCTGGTACTTATGGTAAAGTTACATGAACTGGTGTCAGTTGTCTAATTTGATTTCGTTCTTTTGTTAGGAAATAAATATTCAGAATAGAACTGAATGTTACCAAGGAAATTTGTAGCTTGAAATTTTGAGGTGTTCTCCTAGCTCGGGCTTTCCTTCTGTATTCAGTTGTATTAGGGGCTATCGACATTCAATGCAATTTGTAAATTTAATTTACCTGTCTTTTTCAATGTATTTCTCAAACAGAACCAGTCATAGATAATGATAAAATTTGTCTAGGTAATTCAATCTCGCTTTGCTGTCAACTTTTGAAGGCATTTTTATTAACCTAGCTTGAGATCTACACTGCAAATTGGAGCATCTTAGGTGCATAAAAAATTTGTAATGCAATAAATCGAAAGCTAATGAGTTATAGATAATAGTATTTCTTTAACAACATTGGTAAAAAAAAATCAGTACTCCTTTTTGGTGCATGTCAGAAGTCATAAATGCTTGTAGAAGACTATCTGTAAGCTTTCAAGGATCCATCTGATACAAGGTGCTTTGTTTGTCTTGTTCTGTGGGCATGCGTTATATTACTGGTCTGGTCAAGAGCATTGAGAAATTCGCTGAATGACAATCCCTAGATATTGTTTTCCTTGCAACAATGTTATGGGATCTCATTTGCAGAAACATTTTTCATAGCGGAGTACATGTTTCAAACATGTTTATTTATTTCAATTATTTTGCTAGAAATCAATTTCATAATCTGACAGTAGAGATGTTTCATCTCCTGTGCCATTTAAATAATGCCAAATTCAAAGGTTTCTAAATCTGATGCTGCCACAAAGTTGCCTCTGAAACTTTGGCTTGTGCTAAGCATTTGTATGGTGATCACAAATTCCGATGAACTTCAAATTTTATTTTGCAAGCTTCTTTTTGGGCGTACAGAGAGTTACTGATTTTTTATGCCCAAATTTCAAAGTTAATCAATAAAGATCAGTTTTATGTGTCAATTTTCAAACTGTCCACCATATATTTTCTTGACCTTAAATTTCATTGCTAGAACAAAAAGCGAGCTCGATTTTCTAGGCAAAGCCCTTTAAATTTGTTCTACTTAATGCCTATGGTATTTTTAAGAGCCATTTCCATAACAGCTATGTAGTTTTCCCTTTGATTTTTTGTGTTGTTGGAGCTGAATGTACATATGGATCTTAGATACATTATGTGTGTGAAAAATGCTTAATGCAAACAAATATCTAGAAATTGCAAGTGAAAAGTCTTGGTGGGATGTTTGACATTTGTAATTTTTTGTTTTTGCAAGCAGGATTAAATCTGCTGAGTTCTTGCTATTACTTGTAGGAAATTTGCTTCCTTCAACTAAGTTTACAAACAGTTTAGAATACGAAGAGGAAAGAGAGGAGGGCTTGCAAATGGAGAGTCTGCAAGATGATATTTTGGAAGTTCTTGGAGAAGAAATTGCATCTCTTTTATGGGCAGTGGGTCAACTGGGGTCATTTGACTCAGAGAAGAAACAACCCTCATTACAATTTCAGGCTCAACATTTGGTGGACACTTTGGATTCACAAATTTGGTGAAGCTACAATTGAATATTCTAAAAAACACTTTGATTCATTATTTTTAGAAATAGCTATTCAAGCTGGGTAGGAAGCAAGTATATGTTCAAGCAACTTTGGTATGTGCTTCCCAAAAAGGATATTTTTTATGGGACAGAATGCTCAACTGGGAAGCTATAGAAAGGGGCTGCAATTTCAGCTTCCTGGCTTCTTAGCCAGTGTATTTTTATCTATAAACTTGTTTAAGCTGTCACTGCTTGCGTGAAAAGGAATGTATTGCTTCAACTTTGCTAATTTTGAAAGGCTGTTTACCTAATTGCTTCATTATTGTGATTACTTCCTGCTACTTCATACTTATAATCATATACACTGTTTAATTTGAATATTGAAGTTAGATGATACATGATTCAAACAAACATTCTTGATGAAGACACATGAAGTGTACCTTTGCACATCACTCATAGGTTATTTCCCTAAACATGAGATTGGTTTCTAAACACCATCTAACACCATGACATGATATTATGTAATTCGTCAGTCTCATAAATAACCATTGTAATGCTAAATTCAATGTCTTTGAAGGAGAACATTTGACAGCTTCTTTTTGCTATACTATAATTGGCTCTTTACCCACGATAATGAACCATTGAGTAGGCTCATACATTTATATGAGATTTTTTTCATATACACCTTTGATACTCAATTTCATGTTTCATATGCAGCATAGAGAAAAGCAATTTTAATTTTTTATTGAAATTACTATATTTGTAGGGGCCATAAATGGACCACATGATTCTCCATTTTCTCTTCAATAACTCCCCTACTCTCATTTTCTTGGTCCTAGACACTTTAGAAGCAGCAAATCCTGCTGCAGTGATTCTGAATTGATGGGTTTTCACTCTCGAACAGTCAAATATACAATTTCGCATGAATCCCCCTGGGTTTTGTGGGATGATTGGATTAGGTTTTCTAATTATCATGCTCGTAAATCTTTTTCAAGGTCCAATTTTACAAAAAAGAAAAAAGAGGCTGTATGGCATGGAAAGCCTCGTAAAATTAAATTACACCTATTCGTTTGAGTTCTTAGTCCAAAAGCACAGAGCATGAGTTAAGAGAACTGGAAGCCATTAAACTTTATTGACATTATGATAACGTCAAAAAGGCAATTTCATGGCCAACTTTTAGTCCAAGCAGGAAAAGGATCAAGCTTTCCAAGTTGAAACTAAATGAAGATATGGAATTTAGTGTTTGAACTTGCATTGGATTTTAAGAGTATGGCCCCAACTCAGGTTAGATTACTCCCAAATAAATATTGGCAGGAAAACTCTAATTACAAAAGATAGAAAATGCCATCGAAGAATATGTTACAATATTGTAATTCATGTTCAATCTCTGGGAGACAATAGTAATTTGATTCGTAATGTTTTCAGTCCTCCAGCCACCAATCACCAAACACACCAAAATCCCAAGGCATGCTATTCTACTTGATCCTCTAGTCCATAAGTGGCCAGGGGCCCATAATCTTGGATGCTAGATCCATCTATTGGAACTTATCAAGTACCGATTCAATAGGAGGGGATTGCATCAGACTCTAGGTGCATTATCCAACTAAGTGGCTTAATTCCATAGGCAAAATTACAAGCCTAACTAACAACAAATTCTGGTTTGATGATACGAACAATCACCTAAGGTCTAGTCTTATTTTTTGCCAAGTAGTATTGCAAAAAAATCACTACCAACACATGGCCTCAATTTGAGGAGACTCCAGATTTTGGAGGAAACTGCTCAAACTATTTGGCGCTCACCCTATAAGCATTTTAATGAAAATGTCAGTGGTAATGTTAACGATGATCATTAATAATCGCATCAAATATCCTGCAACAAAAGCGAATACCTACTAAGTATCAGAGGTTATATACACCTCTGTTATGTATCAAAAATATAAATGTTATTTGAAGGTCATAAGTTCAGGTTTAACATTTTTTGACTTCATTTATCTGTTAAATGATTGTCACTCTTTATTAAGCTCTGTTTGGAGACGCTCTGATCCATAGATAATCATTTGATATTGTAGCAATTTTTTTTCATGTCTCTTTGTATACAATTGAGATTTGAATATTATGTAATCCTTTTCTTTCCTCTTAATAGAATTCTCTTGATCTTATTTGCATTGATGATACGAAGATTTTGGCTTTGATGGTTCACTAAAAATATAGAAGAATTAGAGATGTTATAGATATTGAGAAATGGCCTAGAAATTTTGAATAGAGATAATGATTATAAGCTTAGCTTAATGGAATTGTTAATTCACAAAAGTTTAGCGAAAACTTAGATTTATCCCTTTTCTAACCTTTTTTAAGATCCCAATGATATTGTATACAATCAGAGTATTAATTTTTGACATAATACAACCAACAAGAAATATATTTGAGTATTAATTTTTGACAATACTATCAACTAAGAAATAAATTTGAATATTGTTTTTTGTAGATCTGACCTACGCATTAAGTCATCACAAGATGACCTCCACGAATAGTCCTTTACACTAATAGAATGCTATTTCCTCGTTTACGTTGATAATAATTAGAATGCAAGAGGACCCGCTTATATATATTAAAGTAATATATTAATCATAATGTAATATGCTATGGTAATTCTGTAACATCATGTTAACAAACATATTGGCTCTAAGGCTGGTAAGCTCATTCTAGACTCTAAATGAGAAGGATAAATGCCATGAAAATAACTTACATATCCTTTTATGATCTCACTATTATAAATTGTTTATTTATTGTCTTTGTAAGGGACTTTATTGAGGCTATTTATGTTCTGATATTATTGTTATGGTGATGGTTTCAAAAGAATACAAACATGTAGTTGAAAAAGTCACAAAATAAAATATCTAAACAAAAGCTAAGGTCAGATGTAATTTTTCTCTTAAATGGATTTTTAAAAATGGAATAATTGCAATCAAAGTAATTTAAATTATGAAGAGAGGGCAATATATAAGCCACCATAATTATTAGAGTATATGTATAATAATATTCTTTTTATAGGTGAATTAATAAATTTGATTAGACTTCTGCCAAACATTAAAAATGAATTACATACTATCTCTATGCGATGTTGAATGGACACAATAGGTATGAGCAAATAACAATTGAAAAAAAAATGAAACATATGAGAGCATACAAATTCATCATAATTATAAGCCATGCTTCAATAAGTACAAATAAAAATTAATAAATAAGGTTTAAAATTAATTTTGTTATGGTTGTAGACAACTAGAATATAAATGGACAATGGGGTCTCTCTAGCAATCGATAAAACATGTCTTGCTTCTCCCATTCAACCTTGACCCTCATGCCACATCAATTTCTCACATCACCATGTTGGAAAATGTGCCTCAATCTCACAAGCTAAAACCTCTGAGAAAGCATGGTCGCTGTGACATTCATGTTGTTTGGATGACTGGCAGTTTAGTAACTTTGTGTTTTGCTCATGTCGCTGAGACTTTGCTTTTGTCTTGCCGACTGATGATGTCGCTGTGACTTGTGGCCTTCGTTGTAACCTTCTGCCGAGTGGAGACCTATGGCCGACGGTTTGGTCTAGCGGATGTCGGGGAGACTCATGGCGATTGGATCATCGGGGTAACTCACATGTGTCGGAATGATGTCTCGGCGACAATAGGAAGTCTTGCCGATATCGGCGTGACCTTTGGTTTGTCTGGCCGATGTGATAATCAGTATGACTTGCTCCTATCGGTTGGAAGTCTTGGCGACTGGGAGATGTTTGGCCAACAGTTGGTGTCTATCGGATATCGGGGAGACTTGGCCGAAAGGGTTATGTTTCAGTATGAGGTCTTACCGATATGGATGTCTCGCCGATAGTCATACACATGGAGTCATCGGATTAACAAAAGAGTTCGGTAAGAACTCTTGGCGACGGGCGTTTGTCTCACCGACAGTGTGGGATGTGTTCAGCATGACTCCTGGCGAAAGGTGGGCTCGGGATAACCTGGAGACTTCGGCGTGAAGTCTTGGAGACAAGTGTTGGTCTCGCCGATGGCTGTGTGACTTCGGTGTAACATAAGAGGCTTGGTGTAACCTCTTGGCGACAGTGGTAAGTCTGGCCGAAAGGAGACTTCGGTGTAAAACATCTGTTTCGGTATGTTGTCTTACCGAATGTGGAAAGTCTTGCCGACTCGGTATGATTTGAAGACTTCGGAGTAACGTCTCAGCGAAAGCAATATGTCTTGCCGACTGGGATGTTTCAGTATAACATGAAGAGCTTGTTATGAAGTCTTGGCGAAGAGCAATTGTCTTGCCGATGGGATCCTGATGTCGGTATGACCTCTCAGCGAAAGATGGTAGTCTTGACGAGTGTTGCTCACATCGATATGACTTTGGAACATCGGTATGATGTCTCATCAAATGGCGATTGTCTCGCTGATGAGAATATTGATGTCGATGTAACTTGTGAACATCGGAGTGATGTCTTGGCGACACGGCGAAGTCTGAGCGATTGCTTTTTGGACTCGGTGTAACGTCTTGCCGATAGTGAAGACTCTTGGCGATAAAGACGATATGGGCTCTGTGGCATTGGGGAGACACGGTTAGTGTCTCATCGACATGCAACACAGGTTGAACGTTTTTTGACCGAGTGAAGACTGTCCGACGTGGTGCGTTTTGGACCAATTAGAGAAAGCAAGATGTGAACTGTTTGCTGTGAGACCGTTGCGACCGTTTTTGTGTGGAAGGGAAAGCTCTACACGAGGAAGTGGAAACATCTACATTTCGATAATGATGCTGAGCTAGAGGTTGTGATCCGACAGTTGGAAAAGAATGATTTCATAGAGCCTACAGAGAACGAATGTATATACGTATGCATTGGACGTTTTGAAGTAGCGTGCTAGTAAGAGTACAGTAAGAGCCGAGAGCCAGAGAGAGAACGATAGAGAGAGGACCGAGTGGCTGGCCGAAAGGCCGAAGCCATGAGGTCAAAGCAGAGGATTGAGAGGCAGAGTTAAGCTGCTGGAATCTCTTGTGATCATAATTGCTTTGTTGATCTCTCAGGGATAGTTTGCTACCTATTGTATCTAGAATGAACAAGATGTAATCTCTGAAAGGCCAAGAGCCTGAAACTGTATTGTAACTTTTTGTTGCTGAATAATACAATGGCTCGAACTTTGGAGAGTGGGGTTTTTTACTCGAAAGGGTTTTCCCCATGTAAAATCTTTGTGTTCTATTTTCGTAGTATCTTTCTTCTATGTTGTTGCTTGCTGTTGAATTTACATGTGTTTCTCTCAGAAGGATCAATGTGGGAAATAAATTGTGTATGTTTCTGCTTTAGGACATAGTTGTACGTGTCTTTGAGGCAACCTAATCGAAATGAAAGTTACAGAAGGCACTACTGTTTGGAGTTTTCACTAGATGCGCTCCCTGGATTTCCTTACAAGTGGTATCAAAACCTTCTTCTGGTTGTTGGTTCTGGATATTTCTCCTGTGAAGATTTCTTAGCTTGATGGGCTGGAAGAAATCTGGAGGAATGGACTGATGTATTGATCCTTTGATGAGTGGAAGCCTTGTGGTATTCTAAGACAACATGCAGCTTGAAGGATGCTCAAGATGGAAAAGGGAGTTGGTCATGTTGTGATCTGTGTCTCCTGGCTGGTAGCGGTATAACCTTGGAGTATGAGGTGGATTTCTTTACTCTGTGGTTGTGTAGCAGTAAAGCTTTCATATTAGGCGTCTGTGTGTCAGGCTCCTGGGTGATATGGAGAATCCTAGGTTGTTTCTTAGTCATGGAAGAGAGTGCTTGTGCTAGGTGGTGATTCCTAGTGTTGGAAGGCATTGTTTCCTGTTAACCTCGAATGCTCGAAGGCTATGGAGTTAATCATTAGATGATTTGCAAGCTTCTGAAATAGCCTTTCTCTCTTTCTCGAATGCATGTACATGTTGGTGGTTTAGATTTGGCCTGAAAGGGGCCTGGATTTCTTGAATTGATGTTTCCTTTTTTAAGGATGTTTTGTATTTGCATGGCTCTGTGGTTTTGCAGGTTTTACAAGGTTAAGCAAAACTTGTGATTATGTGGAGTTGTTGTTAAGCTATTTTCTAGAGCCTGGCTTTTGGGGTGTTGCTGGATGAGATAGTTGCAGTTCTGCATGCATGCTTTGTGCATGGTTTGAGGAGGTGTGTTTTCTTCTCTACATGGGAGTGTTGGTACGTGATTTGTCACTCAGCATTCTTGTGGTGGTGCTTGGGGGTTCCTTGATTATGGTGCTCGTTGTGGACATGTTTGGCAAGTCAAATCTGGTGTGATCTGGTGTTTGAGTCATGTTGTCTACATGGTTATTCTCTTTGAGATCTCAGCTTTGCATTTCCAATGTGATGATGGGTTTGCACGTTTATGTTGAATGGATCTACGGGTTGTGCAATGTTGTGGGTTGTCTTTACCTACATGGTTGTTGTGGGACAACTCGGAAGTGGACTGTCTATATCCACGAGGTTGATTCATTGTTGTTGCAAACTTGTTAGTTGGCCTTGTCTGTGGTCACTTGTGCATTGGTGTGGTGCTTTGAGATGAGAGGATGGATACTATTGAGTACCTGTATAGTCGGTTATGGGAACCTGTAGCAGGTAGTCATGATGCTTGGAGAGCTCGGGTGTCACGTTTCAGTGGGAGCTCTAGCAGTGACTGTGGATTCATCACATGGTGGCGAATGGTCTTCTTTAGTGTTGCAGATGTTTTTTTTTTTGGGAGAGCTCTTTGATCTTGTTGTTGCAGAAGGGTTTCTTTCGCATTTGTATGGACATTACTTGAAGATGTGCAACATCTTGGATCCATGGAAGACGCTTGGAATCTTTGGCTAAGGTGTTGGTGGTGCTTAACAGGGGATGTTGATTTTGAGTCTATTTGCTTTATGTCATGGTATACTCTTGCTTGTGCACTGGAGTTTTGGCATTGTGCATTGTACTTGAGACAATGGAAAAGTCACTTGAAGCATGGGATCTCCTATGGGGATGTGTAGATCATGATGTCATGATAAGTTCATGATTCAGATGATTGGAGCTTTGACAATGGTCTGGTAATTCTTTGTGTATTGGGTGTTTTGATTATTTGCTTGATACTTCGTGATAGTGCAGTAATGCAGTTGAAGTTTAGCATGAGATGATCGGTTGCTAGTACTCATTGATACATGAAGAATAAGGTGAGGTTGTTTTTCTCTTATGAGAGAAGTATTGCTACTTGTTACTCTTGTTAAAGTTTTTCAGCAGAAAGTCCGAGAAGCCTACACCTTGGTTGAACGTGAGTTCAATAAGAGACCTATGAGGAGATTGCTCTTGGATTAGTCATGATGACTTGTATCTTGAAGGAGTATTCTCGTTCCCACTCTTGGTCTACTCGGCAGTTTATCTGAAAGGTATTTGGCCCATTTTATTTTTTTCAAATGTGTTTTATTAAGTTCACTTTCATGATATGGATCTTGAATTGTTGTCTAATGGTTCTAGAGGATTCATAGTGGAAGTTGTACAGTTTTGTTTTATCTCCTTGTTGCTAATGAGAATTGGTAGGAGATGTTGTATGGGCTGATTTCCTGAAATGGGGAATGAAGTAGTTTGATCTTCTTTAAGAAGCTTACATCCATGGTTTTTTAAAGATGGTTTGATCTTGGTGATTGAACAGATGGATGTTGTTAAGGTTTTCTTTTGGGATGTGAAGAAGATCATTCTTGGCACAGGTGGTTGTTAGAAGGGTATGTAGGAGGATGTTCTACAGGAAGATGATGTTCAGAGTTTCTCTCTGTGGTCGTGAAGGTTTGTGATGAGAGAAATGTTTCTTGTAGCGGGTTGTTGCAGGTTGTGCATATCATTGTGGATATTTCCTTGGTACTACATGATTACATTTTCTATGTGTCGTTAGTGGTAGACTTGTGATGCCTTTTGATCTTTCAGATCTGGATTACTCAGGTAGTGGGAGTTCCTGTATGTGTCTTGTCGTCTTCGACTGGTTGACATTTGGAGCTTGTATTTGTTGTTGATGAGTTGGTTCTGGTTTGGCATAAGTTTACTAATGTTGATACCTGTTGAGGTATATGAGATTGGATGGTATAGCACGAGCTGTGGGTGCTATTTTCAGTCGTGTGGGTTTATCAGTTGGATGGAAGCAGTCAGTCTGATTGTTGTTCTAACTGATGTTTAGTATCTTGTTTTTGGATAATGACTTCACTATGTGTTCTGTTTGAAGCTTTGAAGTTGAAATTGCTTATGTATAGCAATTGAGCATAGTGAAGTGGTAGCAGTATCTTGTTGATGATATCAATGGGATCTTTTGCTTGTGCTTGTGGGAATGGTAGCACTTATACACCTTAGCTTTGTATTCTTCTTCCACAAGTGGCATGTTGGAAGATGACAGGATTGTTGCCTGAAGGTGAACATCTTGGATGTTGGAGCAGAATTCTTGATGGAGCATGAGAGCATGTTCGAGATCTATGTGGTTTCTTGGAAGGTTGTGATCGGTTTGCTTTATTGGTCATTGAGTTGCTATTGGATGCCTGGTCTTTGTTGCAGATTGTCTGGTGGACTGTTATCTGTTGAATCATGTTGATTGGGTGTCTTGAGTATTGCGGGGTTTGAACTGGTGGAGCTAGTGTGATCTTAGTTCCTAGTTGCTTTGGAGGTGCCTGTGTGATCTTCATCAAGTGGGAGATTGTTGGAAAATGTGCCTTAATCTCACAGGCTGAAACCTCTGAGAAAGCATGGTTGCTGTGACATTCATGTTGTCTGGCCGACTGGCAGTTTAGTAATTTTGTGTTTTGCTCATGTCGCTAAGACTTTGCTTTTGTCTTGTCGACTGATGATGTCGCTATGACTTGTGGCCTTCGTTGTAACCTTCTGCCGAGTGGAGACCTCTGGCCGATGGTTTGGTCTAGTGGATGTCGGGGAGACTCATGGCGACTGGATCATCGGGGTAACTCATATGTGTCAGAATGATGTCTTGGTGACGATAGGAAGTCTTTCTGATATCGGCATGACCTTTGGTCTGTCTGGCCGATGTGATAATCGGTATGACTTGCTCCTATCGGTTGGAAGTCTTGGCAACTGGGAGATGCCTGGCCGACAGTTGGTGTCTATCGGATATTGGGGAGACTTGGCCGAAAGGGTTATGTTTCGGTATGACGTCTTACCAATATGGATGTCTCATCGATATTCATACACATGGAGTCATCAGAATAACGAAAGAGTTCGGTAAGAACTCTTGGCGACGGGTGTTTGTCTCACCGACGGTGTGGGATGTGTTCGGCATGACTCCTGGCGAAAGGTGGGCTCGGGATAACCTAGAGACTTCGGCGTGAAGTCTTGGCAACAGGTGTTGGTCTCGCCAATGGCTATGTGACTTCAGTGTAACATAAGAGGCTCGGTGTAACCTCTTGGTGACAGTGGTAAGTCTGGCCGACATGAGACTTCGGTGTAACACATGTGTTTCGGTATGTTGTTTTACCGAATGTGGAAAGTCTTGTCGACTCGGTATGACTTGAAGACTTCGGAGTAACGTCTCAGCGAAAGCAATATGTCTTGCTGACTAGGATGTTTCGGCATAACATGAAGAGCTCGTTATGAAGTCTTGGGAAAGAGCGATTATCTTGCCGATGGGATCTTGATGTCGGTATGACCTCTCAACGAAAGATGGTAGTCTTGCCGAGTGTTGCTCACATCGATATGACTTTGGAACATCGGTATGATGTCTCATCGAATGGCGATTGTCTCGCCGATGAGAATACTGATGTCGATGTAACTTGTGAACATCGGAGTGATGTCTTGGCAACATGGCGAAGTCTGAGCGATTGCTTTCTGGACTCAGTGTAACGTCTTGCCGATAGTGAAGACTCTTGGCAATAAAGACGATATGGACTCTGTGGCATCGAGGAGACACGGTTAGTGTCTCACCGACATGCGACACAGGTTGAACGTTTTTTGACCGAGTGAAAATTGTCCGACGTGGTGCGTTTTGGACCAATCAGAGAAAGCAAGATGTGAACCGTTTGCTGTGAGACCGTTGCAACCGTTTATGTGTGGAAGGGAAAGCTCTACACGAGGAAGTGGAAACATCTACATTTCGATAATGATGTTGAGCTGGAGGTTGTGATCCGAAAATTGGAAAAGAATGATTTCATAGAGCCTGCAGAGAACGAATGTATATAAGTATGCATTGGACGTTCTGAAGTAGCGTGCTGGTAAGAGTACAGTAAGAGCCGAGAGCCAGAGAGAACGATAGAGAGAGGACCGAGTGGCTGGCCGAAAGGCCGAAGCCATGAGGTCAAAGCAGAGGATTGAGAGGCAGAGTTAAGCTGCTGGAATCTCTCATGATCATAATTGCTTTGGTTGATCTCTCAGGGATAGTTTGCTACCTGTTGTATCCATAATGAACAAGATGTAATCTTTGAAAGGCTAAGAGCCTGAAACTATATTGTAACTTTTTGTTGCTAAATAATACAATGGCTCGAACTTTGGAGAGGGGTTTTTTACCCGAAAGGGTTTTCCCCACGTAAATTCTGTGTTATATTTTCCGTAGTATCTTTCTTTTGTGTTGTTGCTTGCAGTTGAATTTACATGTGTTTCTCTCATAAGGATCAATGTGGGAAATAAATTGTGTATCTTTCCGCTTTATGACATAGTTGTACGTGTCTTTGAGGCAACCTAATCGAAATGAAAGTTACTGAAGGCACTACTGTTTGGAGTTTTCACTAGATGCGCTCCCTGGATTTCCTTACACACCATGACTAATCATCATAACTTAGTCAATGAATGCCCATCTCCAAGGTAGCCAAAACCACATTTTGTTAGCCATGTCATAGCCCATTTTGGCTTTACAAAATTAGATAAAATTTGAAGTATCTAAATTTATTGATTAGATGCACAATATAGAAGCTTTTCCTTTGTTAGAATAATCAATGATATCATTGTGAATTTTTCTTGATTATGTCTTTTTTGTACTTCTTGAAGTTGATTGTCATCTTGATTGTGTGCTTTGGTCCTTAAAAGATTGTTTAAATCCTCTTGGATGACATGATGCATTATTACTGTATTAATAAACATGATGTTGTACATATTATGGTTAATTAATGATTATGACTTGCTATGAAGTTATGGACCAACTTATATTATTTAGGAACAAGAACATGTTTGAAGAAACTTGTAGATAATTTTAGAGGACCATAGTCAATAGTCAACTTTGGAGAGATTTGTAGCAACATTAAAACTCATAGATCACATCAATCACTATATAAGAAATTACAACTCATGATTATCAATTTATAAAAGATTCATAAAAAGAAAACACTAAATGCAAACCTAAAACCACAAAAAAAAGAACTCACAAATATAGTTCCAAAATTGGGTCACAAATATGAACACAAAACATGGAGGATCAAATCCACCATAAATAGTATTTTTTTTCGACCTATCATAAGTTATCATAAATCATATCTTATTCTTCAAAATAGAGTATTTGTTGTATTAAATCATGTTGTAAACACTTAAAAATGTCCTGAATGATACTAAACACTCAAATTTAATATACGGACATCATTTCGTCCTAAAAACCTATCCTCTTTTCACTTAATTGATTAAATTAGCCTAGCTATTTATTAATCGCATCATTTTCATCTATTAATTTGATTAATCTAATTAGGTTAATTCTTACCCCTTTCATGCTAACCTTTCATCCTATTAAATTGGATAAATCAAAATATTTAATTTTAACACCCTAAGTCCTCTCATTTAAATTAAATGAACATAATTATTTAATTAAATGTCATTTTGATCCTTTTTTTATTAAATAAGTTAATTATTTAATGGGTATCCTAAATTCCTCTAATTTGCATAATTGAAACTTTGTTTTAATTATCAAATTGCTAATTAATTCTAACTCTCCCACTTGCAAGGGATATTCCTTGAGAATATTCCTCCTTTGCACATTTCTCCAAAAGGGGAATATTCTCATGGAATATTCTTTCCCTCTTCACTCATTTGAAAAAAGGAATATTCTTCCTTGAAACAAACTTTCAACAAACTTCTTGAGCAAGTTTCAAAAGTGTGCTTCTTTGCATGATTGTGAGCCCTTGATTAAATATCAACTTGCATTCTCAACCCTTGATGGGAATACATAATCCATGCCTCCATCTTCCTTCCATCCTAACCATTGATTGATTCTTTCAATCTTGACCATCGGTTTTTTTTCACCTATTCTATAAATAGACCTTGCATCTATTGAAGAGGGATCCATCTTTTAATAGTAATCTTATGATGTTAAAATCACTCTCATTTGCATCCATATTTAGTATTTTTAGTTTAAATCTTGATCATAGTAGCTTAAAGCATCCATTAATGGCTTCCATGGTAACTTAGTTGTATCCATTTAGAATATTTTAGGACTTGCATCTTTAAATCTTCCATACATTTAGAATAGATTTGCACATATTTACAACATACATCTTAGCATAAATCATGTTAAACTAGCTTTCATCATGTTTCACATATATCTCTAATCGGTTTCATCAATTTTCCTCAATAAAATTGATTGAAACAAACTCATTATCCAAGGGATTGGGAAAGGGTCGCCATTCCACATCAATGCGACACCACTCCCCCAATAGGATAAGATTAAATGACTTAGAATAGATGTTTGTCAAGCTTTCATGTTTTAGAATGTTAGTTTTAATGGCTTCTTTGTTTTTATTTACATTGAATATCTTATTGGGATTGATGCTTAGTGGATTGAATATGCTTCGAATCCGTATGGATCAAGTGTAGTTAACCTATACTATGTCATTGGTCACACATGTTATGTGGTTGATTATGGTTCTAGATATCTATCATATGATCTATTACTTGTTTCTCATGGATGCATACCTCATTAAATGAGCATATTAAATGGTTTATTAAGTTGTTGAAAGTTGTGAACATCATGATTTGATAGAATATTGACAATAAATTGAGATTTTGAATGGTCAAAGCCATTATTGTATGAATTTTATTGAAAAGTCATGAAAGTTCTAAAGTGATATAATTGCCTACTCCATAGTTTGAGTTATTTACCATATGATTTGACTATTTTTTTTAAGCAAATGGTTTTTTTGGAATGCGTTTGTCGTTGCGCCAAAAGATCGACCTATTAACGCTCGATACAAATGCCAGAGATAAACGAATCCATGAGAGGCAGTTAGTCCATGTCACGAATCTGAAGGGAGACGCTGGCAATTAGTCCAACAATCCCCCCTCAGCGTCACCAGAGGGGATTTGAACCCGCGACCACGACTCTAATACCACTTGTTGGAACACATTTGTTGTTGCACCAAAAGATCGACCTGTTAACACCAGATACAAACACCAAAAATAAATAAATCCATAGGAGGCGATTAGTCCATGTCACAAATATTAAGGGAGACATTGGTGATTAGTCCAATAGGTTCTACATCAACATATTCAAATAAGTAAGTTGATGTAGGATCTCTTATGAAATGTTTTATAGTCGAAACTATGAGGTCACATAATTTGTTTAATTGAAATTAATCTAGATAAAATAAACTAAGAGATGTGACTTAGTGTGACAAATTGAAATATATTTAATGTATTTAAATTGGTAATATTCTATCATTATTATGTATTTCAAGTCAAGCAAGAGATAATAATGTCTAAACATATGAAACATATACCTTCTCCTGCTATCGAATCACAATCCCATCTTCTCCTGCCCTTCCCCATCTCCTGCATTCAAATCACAACCCAACCTATTTTATAATTTCAAATCAATGGTAGGGTGGTGGGTAGTGAAGGTAGTTCGGTGGGTGGGTAGGGATGGTTGTTTGGTTGGTAGTGAAGGTAGGGACGGTTGCCCTTCCATCCGGTAGTGAAGGTAGGGATGGTTGTCCTTCCGGTTTATTTGAAGGGATGGTTGTCCTTCCATCCGATAGTGAAGGTAGGGAGGGAGGGAGGGAGGGAGGGCAATCAAGACTAGCCATTGGTATCCGGCCCTTGCCATCGGCCCATCCATCCATCCATCCAACCTTGGCAGGCTCGCCCCGAAGATAGGGACCCGGGTCCCGGGGCGCCCTTCCACCGATCAATCCCTCCGACCATCCAACCAACCATAAAATCACCACCCCACCATCTCCTGCCATCAAAAATTCCCTTTATGGCTAGAGTATATCAGAGGGCATGAAGAAACGATACCGGTATGCCAAGACCCCACCATTATAAAAACGGGTATGGTCGGTACCAAGGGAATTTTTGATGGCAGGAGATGGTGGGGTGGTGATTTTATGGTTGGTTGGATGGTCGGAGGGATTGATCGGTGGAAGGGCGCCCCGGGACCCGGGTCCCTATCTTCGGGGCGAGCCTGCCAAGGTTGGATGGATGGATGGATGGGCCGATGGCAAGGGCCGGATACCAATGGCCAGTCTTGATTGCCCTCCCTCCCTCCCTCCCTCCCTACCTTCACTACCGGATGGAAGGACAACCATCCCTACCTTCACTACCAACCAAACAACCATCCCTACCCACCCACCGAACTACCTTCACTACCCACCACCCTACCATCGATTTGAAATTATAAAATAGGTTGGGTTGTGATTTGAATGCAGGAGATGGGGAAGGGCAGGAGAAGGTGGGGTTGTGATTTGATAGCAGGAGAAGGTATATGGTATATGGTGTTTGGGGGGTTGGAGACGAGGATTCGAAGTGACATTTCTACGAATCACTTATCCCTTGGAATGGAATACAGAATTAGAACCCGACCCACGACATGATGGGACACTGCTAATGAAAGATTTCTACTTCTTTCAATTCTACTTTATGTGAGAAGCATTGTGCCACTGTACCTACCTTCAAACAGTTTTGATAAAGAGTATTCTCTATCCATTCGTCCCGTGGTGACAATCCAGGTACATTCTATTCCTCCTTCTATTATTCCTCTTGGCGTACCATACTCTACAACATTGGGGTAAGCGTAGCATTACTGCCGTTGGTTAAAAGTGTTTGGTCGACTCAAGTCCCTCCAGCATTGGGCGTACCCAAACTGCACATCAGGGCGGGCCTAGGACCTCACCTAAGGCCCCTTAGAAAACTATATGGGGGGGGTTTGGACCTCCGTCGGACGATAGACGTTCTTAAAATCCTTTGTCACGTAGATGGTTAATATCGGAGGGGAGAAACAGCGCGATAGAGAGTTGTTTACTCATAGGGTGTTTCCACTCGAAATGCCGCAGTCCTCTACCATCACTGATGCATACCGGATACACCTTAGGGGGTGGGTGGGAGGACACATATCCATTTAAGAATGTAATTATATTAAAAACTTTGGCCAAAGTAATGCTTGTTGCATGCATTGTCAATTCACGAGTATCTATTCATTTGCATATTAATGGGATGTCAAGTAGCTAGAGAGCATCTAGGGACACATGGTTGATTATATGTGATAGTGTAGTACTCATACATTCAATTTTCATTGGGCATGGTACTAACACCACATTTCCTCATTTCACAAAAATTCAAGATTGATAAATAAATTGAATAGAGTAGTACATCTTATAGCAAGTTATGGTATAAACAAAGGACACAAATGCAAAGATGACATGTTTAACAATCACGTTCCTAAGTCTTGTAAAATGTTAGGTATTATATATGTAATGATAATAAGGAATAAAATATAAGGTAGAAGAGGAGAGCATTAGAGTGATATGTAGAGATAGATAACATATGAAATAATTGTCGTATACACATACAATGAATAAAAGAGAAATTAGGGTTTGAAGTACATGTGCACTTGTGTTGAATGTAGAAATATAGGACTTATTTTTTTCTTTTGTTGAAATGGATACTTTGTAAGTCAACATTTGTTTGTCATTAATTTCCATTTGTGGTGTATTATCTCCAGCTCAAGTCAAGATCTTGTAAGTTGGCATAAACATATTTGACTTATGCCATCATTTGGTGTAAACACATTTAACTTATTATCTACTAGGAAATAACTATTACAGGGTGCTAATCTGCTACTGGTTTGTTGTTGGTCCAATGTGTTGTTGGTCTGCGTCCTGTTTTGGTTATGTTTTTTGGTGTTTAAGTATGTTTAATGTTTTGTTGTTCTGGAACTTTCTGGCCCTTGGGGCTCTCCGTGTAGGGTACAACACCCTGTAAATGTTGCTTATCATATAAAAAACTATTACAATTTTTAGAAGCTTCCAATAACAAAGATTGAAGAATGATGAGAAGATCATTTATATAAAATATTTGAGGCAAAAAGAGGAGTCCACTTGTGTGAAGAGGAGTCCTGCAATTGTGAGGGCTAAGGGGGACATTAAAATCATGAGAAACCATTATGATTGTATGTGATTTTTGTTGCAAGTATGAAGGATTCTTGTAATAGCAAAGAGCTTGGAGGGATGGGATCATGTTGGTTGTCCTCTAACAAAGATTGAAGCTAGGTAGAAGGTGTACAACTTCCTCCACCATAGGAAAGTTGGTTAAAGGGGGTTTGAGAGGCGCATCTTCTAGGGTTTATGTTTGGTAGAGGATAGGTGTGTGTGAGAGAGAGAGAGAGAGTTTTTGTTTAGGTATGAAAGAGAAGTTGTAATTGTAGAGAGTGTGGGTTCTAAGAGAAAATTGCTAAGTTGTAGATTGTGTGAGTGGTATGTGTGACTGAAGATGGGAAGGAGGAAGAGTATGAAGCTAACCTTGGGAAAGGTGTTAGAAATTTTAGTTCTTGTAAGGAGGGAAAGAACATGCAAGACCAAAATTAATGAGATGAATAGGATGTTGAAGGATTTGAAGAAGACCAACATAGGGATGTAAAAGAGGAAATTAGAGGAGAGTATGGGTAAGATGGAGTCCCAAAATAATGTGTAGATGAATCTGTGTATGTAGAGAAAGAGGAAGAAGAAAAATAATAGATTGCAGCAATAGGAGTATGCATTTTGGAAGGCATAGAGGACATGGTGAAAGAGGTCACAAAAGAGGTAGAGAATGAGGAGAAAAATGATGGTGCAAAAGCTATTGAGCATCCTTTGGAGGATATAGAGTTGTTGGAGAACAAGGTGCAGCAAAACACAAAGCAACTTGGAGATGAGGAAGATGAGAATGCAATTGAGAATAAAGATGGAGAGGTTGTAGTAGAGGATAATGATGAGATGTATTCGGATGTGGAAATGAGTGTAAGGAGAGGTGATTGAAAAAGAGGAAATATGTGAAGAAGAGGAGACTAGAATAGAAAAAAATTGTCCTTTGAAGGACATGATGGTAGATTGTGATGAAAGAGAAGAAGAGATGGATGAGAAGATGGTGGTGAAGGTAGAAGAGTGTGAAAAAGCAATGCAGATGGAAATCTCTATTTCCCATGATATTGCTAATGTTGATTTATATACAAGTGTTATAGAGCATGGTGTAAAGGAGAATGAAGGATAGAGAAGGGATATTTTGTGGAGGTCAAAATTTGGTTGGTTGAATCCCACAAAAGAATGGAAGAGAGGAAAGAACAATTGGAGGAGGCTAGTACATGAACTAACAAATTCCATGAGTGGAAAAGAGGATGGTGGGAAAATTTAGTGGAAGAGGAGAGAAGGAAAATGTTGAAGAGGAGAAGGAAGAATAATTTCAAGATATCTATTGTAGTAATGGAGTTTGCTATAGATTGTTTACAATCTAAAAGGTTAGTTGTACTTGAATAGGTTTGAAAATATTGAAGGCAAACAAAGGAAGATAAAAGCATAATACCTTCACCTGGAATATTTGCTTCTCTCCTTGATGAGCAGAAATGGAGTGCACCCTTATTCCATTTGATTTTCTCTTTGATGTTGATATGTGGATTGTTCAATGCTTTAGCATAACCTTGATATGATTTGATAATGATGATAACAAGCTTGATTCAATAGATATTTTGATAGCATGTAGGTATGACAATAGATTCTAGATATGAAAATGAAGGATGAGAGCCTCTAGATATAGAGTTTTGAAGAGACAAAATAAATGGTTAGAAATAATTGATGATGGATGGATAAGATTGAGTGAGAATTAGGGTTTGGATCAAGGATGCAATCATATGACAAGTGTCAAATGATAGATACAATTTAGGTTTAGGATTGAGATAAGAACAAAAATCCTTATGGCAATGGTTGGGATTAAGAGGTTAAATGAAATGAATGGATAAGATGAAAAATTAGTTTGACTTTTGGATAGGTGTCTACCTGTTTAATGAATCTAGAGAAGAAGTTAGTTAGACATGTGAAGGGGACATTTGTCACATGAGGACATTAGATTATGATCCATGTGAATAAGATGAAAGGTTTGGATTAGATGGACAAGGATAGAGGACAAAGGGAAATTAATTAAATAAATAAAGTATTTATTAATTAATGTGATCATGTAAAGGGATATTAATTAAATAAATACCAAATATTTATTTAATTAAAGGATTATGATAAAGATGGGAATGAATTGGAATAATTAAATAAATAATAGATATTTATTTAATTAATGACTAAGGATAGGCTAAAATTAGGTGTGGATGGGTAAGGTCCTATTTTAGGTGTTTATAGTACGATCCAACTCCATTTTGTGAGCCCAATATCATAATTTTCTTTTACTTGGGGTGTTTGATGCAGGAGCATTTGGGTCCATATGCGGTCCTACATCACCCAAAAATATTTCAATTTTGTTAGGTTAGTTTTGTTGTGTTTTTGTTAGAACATAATGTTATTAAGGGTTATGCTCTTATAAAATTTATATATTGTTCTAATATAAGGTTATAAAACCTTATGTTATAAAGCATATATATACCCTTTAACCATTAATAATCTAATAACTATTATATTAGTAATTATTTATGAATGGTTGCTTTGAATAGGTGTGACTAATATCCCTTCAAGTATTTTACCATCATTTCTCCTTTATTTAAGGAGGTTCCATCTCATTTAAGAGGACATGATTTTGGAGATTGATAGTGAATTTTATCACTATGCACATGAAGTATTATTTTCCATGTGGAAGTAAGGAGAAGTGGTTCCCCATGTTTGGTCTATGTTAGAATATACCATTTTTATAAGTGTTTTAATAAAATGACACTTTATGAGGTTTTTTAACTGAAAGGATTTTTATATCTTGTGCAATGTAAAATCTATACTTGTATAATTCTCATTTTATTTATTTTATGTTTATTTATAATTATTAGTATTCCTAAGATCCTAATTTCTAACACGATAGCACAACAAGTTAGGCTATACTAATAATTTTTACATGTTAGACTAGAAGATATGTAGAGCTTGATGGAAAACCTCCTTATTCTCAACCAACATATATGCAAGGCCAAAAATCCTAGTAAGCCACATAATTTTTGTTGCAAATCTATGTT